>JAQFZW010000409.1:0-63201 GCA_034687055.1 Heteromurus nitidus
TGTGAAGGGAAAATCATAATAAAAGACAGCTGAGGTCTCCAAGACCCAGGTAGACTTCTCGTTTATATTTAAGATTAAATATGACAGCGAACTGAAAAATGAATTTATGTATATAAAGTACTGGAATGCGTACACGTTACTTGCCGTGGCTAATGCAATGTAATGTATGTTATGTAAACTCATTCTGTATTTGCTTCTGTGAACAACGACTACATAAACTTGTGATTATGTTTCGATCTGAGGGCTACATATATATAAGAGATGGATAAATTACGAGCAGCTTCATTTTGCTCTGATATTAACTCAAGTGAAATCCATCATCAAATTGGCCGTGTTAGTTCGAAGTGTAGTAAAAGGACAATTCAAATCGTGCCATCGGATTTTGAAAACATATTTATTCCATTCAAACTCCACGCGTGTACCTACTCAGCGGCCAACAACATGAGCGTAGAGAGGGCTGCGGAGAATAAGTCACTTACAAAAAAGGAGTTTAGTGGTTCTACTACTACTATTCGCAAGAGTAAATACGTCAGTAAAAAGACGTTAGCACAAGGTCCGTCTAATCTGAGTGCGAGTTATCTGTTCGCCAACACCGAGTCAGTTTTCCGAATTTTAATGTGAAATTGGAAATTCTATATTTTCTCAAAGGAATGTTTGATGTCGCCTTGCTGTCATCGAATTCAAGTCAACTGGTACAACTTTTTGAGACCAATCGTAGGAACGAATTAGCGGATGACAAATATGTAGCACCTCCATTTTTCATTTTCGCTGTTGTGCTTTTGAGTATATCGATAACCATTCAGGTAATTACAATTAAATTCGATTAATACCGCTTTCCTAAATGTGCGATTTTATTTCTTTGGTAATTCGAGCACATGTTAAAATATTTATTGACTCCCACAGGTCATTGTCGGAGTTTGCTTACTCGCGGTTGGAATTTTAGAAAATGACAGTAAATGTGATGAAAGTGATGATGATAGAAACAAAGAGATGTTGGAAAGAAAGAGAAAACAATCTAAGAGGTTAAATAACATAACGACTATATTAATTTTTCTCATAACCGTTATTAGTGTCATTATACCCTCCTTCACAAGTGGTTTACTGCCATCGGATAAGGCTAAATAAGCTAAGTTTTTTTTCTTGTATATCTTCAATTAACCACTTTGAGTTCACACTGCAATAAATTTCATGAATGAATTTTTTATGCATTATACCGTTCAGTTTTATCCAAAAAATGCATATCATTGGCTCAAAAAAGAATTTGTATGAAAAAATATTCGAATGATCATATTATTATTAAATTTATTGAACACTAGTTTTGTGTTTGATTACCCCTACAAAAAGGATGTTCGAAGAAAAGTGGCAGTTTCTTACGATTACGATAATCCACGACAATATTTGAAAACATAAGTTTAGAGCTCATTAAAACAAGATTTGTTTGCATGCTTCGATGGTACCTTTTTCTAGTGTGGCTATAGTACAGTTTGAAACACCATGTCATGTGGCCAAGATTCGTTCCTGAGAGCAGTGACAGCTAAAATGAACCGAAACCAGGAAAATCTTCTGCATTTTGTACGTCTGTGAGAACGAGAACTACCACAGCATATATAAATTGGTGGTAATACGGAAATCTAGGAGCTGTGATAATATAATACCAATACAAATGTGTGCGAATTCCGTCGAATATGTTCAAACACGAAATTATCTGCAGATTTCGATAAAATAAGATTGAGTCAAGAATGGCAAAATGAAAATAGACGTTATTGTTGAGCTGCTCCTTTGCTATGAATCAAAAAGCATGAAGACTGTTTGTCCAGTTTAACGGACTCAGCACATCATTAAACAAACCCGCTCATACTATTTATTATCTCACAACTCATTCTGCCAAATACTAACTGTTATGTTGTCAAACATCATCTTTATCTGCGTGCTTTCTGGGAAACTACTACTACGCAAATCTTGGTCGTAGAAAATAGGACAAATGCAAATTGTGTTATCTACATTTTAAATATTTGTCTCAAAACTTTTCAGTTATTCAGGACTCAGGACATCCAAACTGGATTTCATTGGGGTTCATTATTTTGCATTTAAATACTGAAATCAATATTTATAGAGAATTGTCTGTATGAAATCATTAATTCTGTTAAAATACAGTACAGCTCAGTATCTTTAAGCTGAGTTACTTCTAAATGAAGTAGGCTTGAAAAGTCATCGGAACATAAACACGCCATATCCCATACCTCGTTTACACCAGTGAAACATCTACCTCCGATGCAGAACTGGTGAAAGGATGAAACTGATTATCCATATATCGTAATGACTATCTTGATATTAATTAAATATTATTATTTCTACTCATTGGACTCTCTCTACAGTACCATTAGAAGCCAGACGACGATATCATAACACATCGAAACAACTTCTTTATGTGGCTAATATATGTTACAGGCATTTTCTTCTGAAGTCAGTCGCACGATGAAACTTGTGAAAACACAGTTTCTATGCTATGCTCAGTACACAAATTGCCCAATCAATCTCCATTTGGTAGGTTATGCTCATAATTACAGCATCTTGTATCAATCGAACCAGGAAGTGGTCCCATCTTCATCCACATGCTCCAAGTTTCAATTCCCAATATGTGTGAATGAAACTACCCACATTTCATTCATTCATCTATTTCATTTCTGAGTATAGAAATTCTGATAAATGAAACACAAATAAAAAATCCAACCACCCATCATTACTGACCATTCTGACATAAGTTCGACTACGGTTTGCTAAAATATTCGCACCATTATAGTAACGAATAGTAATGAATCATTACTAATTATAGAAAGCATAAGTAAACCTAAAAACTATAACACTTGTATTTGTGGCGGAAGAAGTTGCATCAAATACCCTATGCATGATTTGAAGCCACAAAATTACGCGTATCAGAATGCGTCATCAAATATTCGAGCAAATTGTGACAGGGACAAGTTCACAGTTCATATTGCTGATGTTAGTCACTGAGTTAAGACATGAATATAGCTGAGACTGAACTTGTTTTCTTTAAGTTATTTTGAGAAATGTGATTGATGCTTTCCTATATTTTGTTTCATCATACTAACACTGGCCAGGGTCTTAATGGAAATAAACTTGTGGTTTTTTCTGACCAATATGCAATATTGCGAGAAATTCCGCGATTGAGGATGTGTATTATGATTCAGTGATTCACATTGACTGATTCCATCGTCAAATTGGCGTTGTTAGTTAACAGTGCAGTCAGAGGCCGATTCGAATCGTGTTATCAAGTTTTTGAATAAAACAGATATTTCTTCAATTCAACTTTCAACTCCACGTGTCCTGTTCCGCGGCCACCAACATGAGCATAAATGAGAATGAGACACATACAACGACGACAACGGTCGGTGCTAATAATGAAGTTACGACTATTCGGAGTAACAAATACATCCATAAAAAGACGTTAGCACAGGGTGAGTTTGTAGTGAGATTAGCCAGCAAGTGTCGCTGCATTATCAGATTCACAATGTTAATGTGAAATTGGAAATTATTTATTTTCTCACAGGAATGTTTGATGTCGCTTTGCTATCATCGAATACAAATCAACTGGTGCAACTTGTTGAGATCAACCGTCGGAACGAATTGGTTGATGACAAGTATATAACATCTCCATTTTTCATTTTAGCTATTGTCCTTTTGAGTATATCGATAACGATTCAGGTAATTCACTGTAGCATATTCGATGGAAGGATGTGCTTAAGTATTTAGATTTGTGATTTTATCATTTTGTAATTTTGACACATTTTAAAACATTCTTTTACTCCCACAGGTCATTGTCGGAGTTTGCTTACTCGCAATTGGACTTTTAGATCATGACAAAAGCGATGTTGCAAAGAAAACACTCTCGAAGCGGTTGAATAATATTACGACTATATTGATCTTTCTCATAACCGTCATTAGTATCGTTATACCCTCCTTCACAAGTGGCTTAATCCCTTCGGATAAAGCTAAAATCAAACTTTGCTGATTTTGATGTGTACTTATCTCAATTAACTAATTTGACTTTCACTTTGACACTCCAATAAATTTTATGACGTTTGGATAGTGTTGTCCACGTCCAGTCATTGATTTATTAGCTTTTCACAGCTAACAGGAAATTGCATACTATATATATCTATATCCCCAATTTGAGTTCATACTGTAATAAATTTCTTGAATTTATCATACAATATTAATATTATTTATTTATAATTCAATATTTTGGACAAAAAATATCCAAACGTGATTCATTAGCTTATAAAGAGGAAATTGCACAAAAAACTATCGACATGATCATATGGGCGACTGATTTGATGTTTGAGAAACTAATTCGGTTTACCCCAAAACGATATTTTAGAAGAAAAGCCATTCTTTTCGATTATCGACGACAACATTTTTAATGTTTTCTCTCGGATCAGCCAAAGCATAGTAACTCAATTCAAAGTGCAAGTTTGGAGCTCGTTAAAATAAGATTTGTTTGCTTGTGTCGCACCTTTTTGTAGTATATATACGTAGCTACAAGTTTGAAGTACCATATGGCTGTTTTTCCGTAATCATTACGGTGACTGAATTTGAAAGATTCTTTACTGACAGCTAAAATGAACCGAAACCAGGAAACCCCTGTTGAATTTTTCTCCGCCCTGGCTTCTCGAGTACGGCCTAAATAAAACTTGTGATGAAAGTTTCCTGGAATACGTTCAAACATGAAATATTTGACGATTTATACTGGTTCTAGGGTGAAGCATTTGATAAAGAAAATGACAAAACGCATTTCTATATGATAAGAAAGACAGGCAAATGGCAAAATTGATATGATTGCGTTGAGTTGCTCTTACTATGAATCAAAAATCACAAAGACAGTTTGCCCCGCCTAAACGGAGTCGGTACATCATTAAAATAACCCCTGCATACTATTATCTTACTGCTCATAAGTACTATTATATTGTCAGACATTATCTGTGCCTTTTTGGAAACTCATACTCATACGCAAATCTTGGTAGTAGAAAGTAGGTAAAGGCACCTATAATTTGGACATCCAAACTGAATTTCATCGGGGTTCATTATTTTACATTTAAATAGCTATATCAATATTGAAGAAAAATTGCCTTTATATTACTTACATCCCTTATTCTGTCAAAATATAGTTGGGCTCAGTATCTTTCACCAGAATGACTTTTGAATGGAGTACAGGTTTGAAAAATCACCGGAACATAAACACACCGTTTCCCGTTCGTTGTTACATTTGGAACCCCAAGAATGATAGCTTCGTCGATGCAGAACTTTGGTGAAAGAGTGAAACTTCGGAAGGCACACACATGTTTCATTGGATTCATTTTTTAAAAAGGTTTACTCGTCCGTACGGGACTTGGGAGTTGCATTTTGTTGCCTGACCCGGAAATGACCCGTCACCAAGCTTATTCAAGATGTTCCCCAAACACTTCTCACTTCATTAATCATTCCTTGAAACCGTACTCTCTCAAAACATCATTATGATGTATCTCAACCAGATTTACCCTATTCCAGTGTGACTTGAAGACAGCGCAAGCTACTCCCACGCATCAGCATGTGAGCAAGAGAAAAGGCTGGATTTTATGTGGAGTGCAGATGTACATTTGAAGGGCAAATGAATGGCAGAGGTTTTACTCGAAGCGACTTTTCGGTCTCAATTTACAAATATTTTGTGCACTACAGGCAAGGATGGTTTGAAAATCAATACATATCTACCGATTGTTTTTAAACGCGGCGTATGCTTTATGAGACGCTGTACGCCAGCACAACGTCTAGCATACGTGTGAAGTAATGTGACATATAGGATAGATTAAGTTTACCACGAGAACTCGATAAATTCAATTTAACACTATATTCTGCGTCTTACAGCAATATGTGCGGGTCTTACATGGATTTGTCTTGCATTACCAGAGACATTATTGACTGACTGAATGACTTTACGTCACATACACACATCCGCGTCATATAATGCTGCTTAAATACAATATCAACTATATCGAAGCACAATCGCGGACTGTATCTTTAAGCTTGTTGGAAAGTGATCCTACATAAATAACTACCACATTGCTTTTTATCAATTTTTTGTGCTGAAGAAATATGTCCTTCCATATATTCCATATAACAAAATAGTTTATATGTTCTATATACACTCATGATAATGACTATTATCATTTATTAGAATCAAAATATGTATTGATCACTATAATACACCGAATATTTCGGTTCCATTTTACAGGTATAAGATACCTTTGCATTTAATGTATAAATTTATTTCGCGTATTATACTTCGATTCTGGATTGATAGTATACTGTCCAGCAAGTGGTCTCTTTATAATTCACTTATAAGTTAGTGGATTATGTAATGATCCCGTCCAATTGGTATGTTCCTCGATCCCCTACTCCAGTTCTTTTGTAGCGTGGTTGCTCACCAAACTCCTGCATTTGATTCAGTTCATCCACATCCACAACTGGAGCTTCTTCGTATGAGACCAACCCTGTACACAAAGAGAACATTTGACAACTTGATAACAAAATCACTTTAGAATTAATTACCAATTGTTTTTCACTCAGCAAGATTAAGTCTTTCCGGCAGTTTCTTATCTCAACTGTGAGTGAGCAACCGGTGATGGGAGTTATATATGCAAATATTTCAACTTACGTTTATTCGATCGTCTTTGTGGAACTCCATGAGCTTCTTCGTTTTCCTCTTCCGCAATCGCGACAGGGTCTAGTACCTGAGTGGTTGACATTATACACAAACAAGCATCTGAAAGTTTGACTTTAATCAAGTTACAGTTTCAATACATTTTTTGTACTTGTACCATCCAGACGTCTTTGGAAGGGCTGGCAGGAACTGCGAGTGTACTCACAACCAACACTGTCGCGAAAATAATAAAGTTCATCCGGTTAACGCTCAACCTCATTTTTAGACACTGAAATTAACGGAAGGAATTCCTTCCATTCAACTTCAAGTACTTTAACGAAGTCACAGTTAAACTCGTTTTGAGTGCTGATATTTAGGTCGTTTTCTGCAAAAATTTTCGAAGGATGCGACTACAATTCCTGCAACTATTTTGAAGCAATGTCGTCTCATTGCATTGTCTTACATCCGTGAGCCATACTGCTACATGCGCAAATATTGAGATAAAATTACAATGAAAGTATGTGGACAATTCCTGAAGACAATCGATCATCACAAGCATTACAACCTAGTAAAAGTGTAAGTGTGTAGGATTAGAAGACGACAATGTGCGTCTTGATGTTCATTACATGCGCTAATTACTTAAAAGATAAGGCTTCAGTTTTCCCATAAACTTATATTTATTGCTTACATGTTACATGATATATCCCACTTTTATTTCTATTTAAGAACATTAACCACTTCCACATGTGTATAATTCCACAGTAGGAAATTCTCTCGTGTAATCTGGATCAATCTTGCAAGGACACGTCAGAAGCTGTCAAAATTATTATTTTACGCAGAGAGACCAACGAAATTGATTGTTTGACATCGCCTGTCGAAATGAATGAATCATTATTTATTGGTGTACTCGTGCGACATCAAGAATTTATTTTGACAATGATATGGCTTACTTCTAATATAGATTTCGTCCCTATCATATTCTGATTGGAATTTGAATCTCAAATGAATGAAGGTGAATTGATGTACTGAACTGACATCGGGCAAACCAATCTACAATGAAATCATTTGTCCATTTCTACAAAGCAGAAATACCAGTAATAAAAGTTGTTATTTTATAGTAAGCGAACTCGAAAAGCATAAGAATGCCAGTGGCAGGTCGCCAAATGACCAGTTGAAACATGTCCTCATAAAGTCTTTCAGAGAACATTGTACTTTGTTTTTGACACATTTTATTTTCAAATGTACTCCTTAAAAATTGATGCTGATATGAATTAATATGAACCCTATTAAAACTTCCGTCAAAATATAAAATATAAACGATATAAATACATATCATGTACACGTAGAGTAATGTTAATGTATTTGGTAGACGCGGGTACAGTTTACACCAGACGCATAGATACATCTTAGCCGAATCTAGAATAGATCTTTTCCATATGAATACATACATATGATATAGGCGATGGAAGTTCGTTCTGCTTCGGAGAATAGGAAGCCCATTTCAAATACAAACCCCATCTCGATTCCACTGGACTCTGGGATCACGCTTAATGAGGCGAACCCTCTACAATATACTTCCTCTTTGAATATTCTCATATCTTTACAGTCCAGTTCACTTTTCTGGTGCTTCGCTGCATGTTTTTGTATGGAACATTGTTAGTCCAAAAAGTTTAATATTTTCTATAAAAACACAAGCTATAAATGTTTGTTTTAAGGAATTTTTTAATATGGAAAATTTCTACGCATTGAAGCTATAAATATGTTGATAGCACTAGAGTTTATTTAGCATGCGACAAGTTACACAGACACGCTCCCTCAAGTAAGCTTATTTGCTTTTATGACTGCGTAAATTTTCAGCACCAGAATTGTAAATCATGCTCATCGTTGGGAATGCTCCGGAGCCAGAATACGGTAGACAAACAAAGATACGCATAGAACATCTTTTCCCGTTTGTAAAAACATTTTTTACAATAATTTCCCACTTTACTTTGAAACCTCCAAACTGGTACGTATTTTTTAAAAAATATTACAAAAATATTTTTGTTATGCATCTTTCTTCTAAAACGCGTTTCATTCATCCGTATTTGAGTCATACACCCGGACTAAACTGAATTCAGAACATCGTTAAAAAGTGCGTGAATACATCTTGAAATATTGTTAATAATTTACTGTGATCATTGAATTGACTGACAGTTAAATATACTCGATCAAATTTTGTCTTGGGTAAAACTGTTCTTGTTCGTCGTTTTTTAAACACCATCGAAGCCGATTGCATATTATATCATGTTGCATTAGCTCTCGTGTATATCAAATATACCTTTAGCTTTAGCCATTTGCGAACCGCTTGTTGTTAATGCACGCACATTATTATCTCGAACAGAATTTTCGCGACCATCGTATCATCGCTATGAAGTAGCGGAGTAAAATAAAGTGAAAGAGATTTCGTTAGAAGTGGCCTACCTAATGACTCGCTAAGAGTGAAAGCAGGTAAGCCACAATTTGTGAACCATACACTAAACGACCACTGGAAAACTTTTCTCAAGTTGCAATCTCAGATTCTCCTACAACACAGCCCGATAATGCAGCTGTGTTAGAGGAAGTGTGTGTATGTGCAACAAAACATTTCCGAGCTCACAAAAGCCTCAACACATACCAGCATAGCACCTTGAGACGATGAAACGAAATGTCCCTTTCCATTATCCTTTATAGTTGGTGAATGCGTAGATACAGCTGCAAGTTTATGATATGAGACGCAAAATGGCCAAATCCTTTTGGGAGACTTAAACTTCTTTTTCTCACAAATCTACACAACTGTCTCAGTTGCAAAGAGGAAAGGAGAAGGAGATGTTGCTGGGAACCTACCCTGCTTTTTCGGCTTTTAGAAAGTGATACTACTCATATAGTGTTTGCCTATAGAATATATCTGCGTTCAGCATGTATCCACACTCGAAAACCTATTTAAGGCAAAAGAACATGGAAAAAGTCGGTATAGTGAGTTTCATGACCAAAGCTGCTCTTAGAGGTCAATTATACTGTGTTGACAAAAAATGAGGGAGAAAGTAAAAGCCAGCATATTTTTTCTCTCTGTGATATATATCTAGCATGCGTGGGAGTCTCTCCGTCGTCTATTTCAATTAAATCATGGACTTTCTTCTTCTTTCTTCCTCTTTCTTCTTGATACTGCAAGTGCGTTGTCCCTTTACTCTGAACAGACAGCGTGCAACGCATCTTAAGAATAGAAGCGTACATATATGGCCTTGCTCATATTATGTAAGTAAGGAGCTATTTATAGAAGTGCAGTGTACTGCAGAGACAAAAATTTGTTCCCTGTCTGATTTTTTACTCGTCTGCACTAATCCAACCATGAGCCGAGCCTCATCTCTCTTTATTCCAAAGAACTCACTGCCTTTTCATGCACTTTTCCATTATAACAAGATGCATCTTTTTTATGATTCTCTTAAGAGAGGATGCATACCCCTGTCCCCTACACTTTCCCCTATAGTTTCGATACATTCATCTTCCATTCATGATATGATGAGCTTAAGTTGGAGTAAAAGAAAAGGAAGCTTCGACATAAGACCTATCTCTCTCCCCCTTTTAATATTTGATGACAGATTCTCTCCTTTCTTCATTCCTCTTTCTCTTACATAAATAGCCAAGATTGGATTTTTCAATCAGGAGAAAATGAAAAGAGATGTGCCATTCGCTGAATACGAGATTTACTCTTTGAACGCTCCACTGACTTTTACTCTTTATGAAAAAGAAGATAATCTATTGTGAAGTATCCTTCGAATTTTCCTCCAGTCACATATTTGCTCTCCTTTTTTCGGAGAAAAAAGTAGAGTTTCTTTAAGTTTCACAGGTGGTGAGTGATATCAACCATAATATCCAATTGTACACTTGGTAGTAGCTCTATTGGATTACTCTTTTCTTCATATGAGCAAAAGGGCTCCGAAGTTTTTTGATCTTGTAACTCCAGACACAAAGGAAAGTTCTAGTTGTAGACAAACCCGTAGCTTTTGTTTCAGTCGTGGAATTCGAAGATCCAGTTTGCCTTGTGTAACGGTTTCTAGCAACGGATTTCTAAAAGAAGGCGAACCTAACTGCAACAACAGCACTTGATTAAGGGGCGTGTTTCTTACAAGCAGTAAGATTAATATCCACATTTACTTGGCATTTACTTTCCTGTGGAGTGGATACATATATTAGGGCTACAAGAGAAGTAGATTAGAGTAAGTGGAAATCTGTTTAGTAATCACTTGATTTTAAGCAAAGTCAGCTAGACAGAATTAAATGAACGGAAAGATCTTCTCTTTCTTGGCATAACCTAAACTTTGAGTGTAAATTAATTAAAACTTATGCCAAAAGCATTTTGCAATGTCCCATTGTGCTTCATCGTAAACGTTGTTAAATTACTGAAAATTGTTTTTTCTCGCAAGTTAGAAATTGCTTTGATACAATTTAGTTTGCCTCTCTGTGTGTAGAAATGGAAAGACTTCTACTGGCTTGGACAATAAAATTATTTGATTTCATCTCATATAGTGCGTAGAGGATATTACGTATTTGAAAAAGAGCTAAAAATAAAAATAATTTATTTGTAAAGAACACTTTATTCATATTAATGTATTTATTTGGAACAAGCTTACAAAATACTAAAAGCATCTCGATGAATTTCCGGTTCTCTTCAACTGCACGCGATGACGAAAATATAAAATGCATGCTAACAACTTTCATTCTCCCACGCTCCTTAAACGTAATATATATGTATAAACGTAGATGTCTTCAATATTCTCAAGTTTTCGCTTATAAAATGATCGAATGGAATAATTTATATTAAAATATGTATACAGCGATGTTCATGAACAAAATTTACTTACATAATGGCAGCAGACTAGATATGATGTGCGGTAAATCAGAGGGCTTAGGAGAAAGGAAGTGAAAGACTTGGTGTACTTTGTGGGAAGTTGCAAAATCTCATGTATAAATTAGCATGCATTATTTCATATGAGTAAGTTAGACGAAGTAATCATCGCATGCGTCGACTCTCAATAAATCCTGAAATGTATATCGCTCACACTAAAACGCTGTTAAATCCGTTCTTCACCCAACAACCAATTCAATATTTTAATGCATATATAAAGAGAATCTCTCATGTGCACACGTTTTTTAAGTAGAATACTTTGGAATGGGGGAATAAATTCATGTATAAATCTCCGACACATGCAAACCTGTCAATGCTCGTCTAAAATACCATAGTCTCGGGTACAGCCAAAGTCTTACTGGAAAATGTTGGAATGCCATAATATGTAAACTATTTCATAGTTTGACTGTCTCAAACAAAAGACTGTAGACGAGAAAATAACTGGGCGGAATTGGAAAGTAGAACATTGAACGGTCGCATATTTCATCGTATGTCACCTCATCATCACACTTTCACGTCAAATGCCTACGGGCATAGACATACAAATTACGTACATTTTAGACCAGAACGATCCAACAACGTTGATGGCCTAGAAGGATAGTCACGATTAGCATTTTTGCGTAATCACATCCTTCATTTCTTCCTCAAGGATTGGTTAGGAATTTGTTCCATAAACTTGAATTCGTCGGTTATCTCTACTCCGAGTCCGAACATCGGAACATCCTATCCTGTATATTACCTTATGAGAAAACGTACCAAGTGCCAACCAGAGAAAATCGCTCGAAATAGGAAGTAACACTTGATTTTTGTTTTTCCAAGCTTTCACCGAAATCTACAAATGCATGTAGCTATAGTCAGCAGCAATCACCGTCAAATCAACGAAATCTCCTGAATCAATCAGTTGAGATCGTTGTTTCCTTTGATAACATTTCCGTAGTCATCTATTTTGACAAGATGGAAAGAAGAATTCGAACAAGTACTTGAACTAGAATATCAAACAAGATGTTGATGGGAGATTCTGGACTTGATTGGAACGTGAAAGCACACAGAAATCCCACTATTCCTTATCAGCATAAGTGGTTCACACGTCAAGTATATCAGCATAAAAGCGATGATGTTGGTTTCTCTGCTGAAATGAAGCCATTGCTTTAAGCGACACTACTTTCACTAGAGAGCGAAATGTACTTACGAAGATTACGGTCGATGCAAATATTGGTTTAGATTAACAGCTCAACTTGGCGCAGATAAATACGCGAGACATGAGAGAATCGCGAAGAGACGAGGGAGACGAGAGACTCAAATCAAAATTTGATCTAACCAACCACCAAGTTTGCCCGTTTATCCTCAGCCATAAGAATGATTCCAGCTTTTTCATCCGCTTAGACAACAGAGTAAAGTAAGCACTTGATTCAACATGATAGCTGCAGCTCTGCCTCGTTTCAATTCAGGCAACTTGAAGTAGCCTACAGAAGAGGACCACTTATCCGTATCATGCCAAATAGTGACTAGGTAAACGTATTACTGCATATGCACATTATATGTTAAACACGTGAGCCTGAGCCTGATAGGCGCGTGAGAGGTGGCGATGATAATTTGACGGGTGTGTGCTTAACTGGTTAATACTTTCCTCTCGCATCTACGGACAGTGAAAACAAACGTTATCAGCTGAGAGAGAATTGCTTAAGCTCCTGCTCAGACAAGCATGCAAAACTCCGTTTTATTTCTTTCCACGCATGACAGCACGAGGCTAATTACATACACTGGGAATATTTTTTTGCACTTTTCACATGCACAGTTTTCCAGCGGTTTCCAGTCCACACGTTCTGCATTATATATAAAATGACCTGACTGAAGTGCCAGCCGTAAAATCGTAAGCATTTTATAAATGGTAATGTATGATCAAATTCGTGAGTAGTCAAGCCCTTAATTGTTTTTCTACAGCCTTAAGGACTATGTATGTATGACGTTATAATATATACATTAGAGAAAGAATACGCGTTTGCTAAAACGCGTACACGTACGACTATATAAAAGCCACGCTATGCGAGTGAAAGTTGAATCCCTTTCTAATTTTGCTTGTGGGGAAAGTGTTTTAACGAGAACTGCTGGGCTACTAACATACGTATCTACGGTTTCGGGGAGTATTGACGTGAGAATATGATTTCGACAGGATCTTTTCGCACGCATTGTTCACATTAAGGTGTGTGGTAAAGAAGCTTAATAGCGCGGTGTACAAAATAATTACAATCTTGAGTCCAAAAACAGCACATTTTCTGCGTCTGACAGGCCTAAATTTGCATCACATAGATGGATTACTGTCGAAGTGGAATATTGCAAAGACATTAGAGCTGATTGAAGTTAATTTAATGCTTTTCTGTATATATTCAGCAAGCAAACTAATAATACAGCTAGGTTTCTCTAGTTGGTCCTGGTGAAAGTCCGTTGTTGCTAGTGTGGTCGGTGGTTCAGACTTTGTAGCTCCGTGACTCAGACTGAATATTTGGAATAATTCCACTTAATCCGAGGTCTGGTAATGCATCTTGAATAAACGGTTTATGAAAACTACTTTCATCATTTCTCAGTGAAATATGTGAATTGGTAAGTGTTGACAGGGATTGTTTTCCTCTCTCTCGTGTGCGTGTATGCCTTGTCATGAACAAAGTATGAGGTTTTTGAAGTTGCTACGATTTCGCAAGTACGTACGTACATTTGCATACAGATGTGAAAATCTCTCATGCCATGAGTACAAAGGAAAGAATGAAAGGGGAAAGAGAAGATTGAATGGACGCGAACGCGAAGAAAAGATAGGGCCACACATAACATTATGAAAAATGCAGTCTAGGGATCCATCTAGCCAGTGTGCAGTGGTGAAAGACGCAGTCGGTAGTTCTTCTCGACCCAGCCTTTTTACCCGAAGTTCACAAAGAAATCTTTGCCAATCTCTTCGTAAATTGAGGCAAAGCCGCGAGCATAGAAAAGTTGAGAATGTGTATTCAAAGGAGAGACATGATCTAAAAGCAAACCAGGGAGAGAAAGTGATAACGGAAAAAATACATTTTCCTCGAGGAAGGATGAATTCTTTGTGTACATAAAATAAGTGCGTGTACATATATTTACGGATGTCTATTTACAATAGCAACAAAGTAAATTGAAGTAGATTTCAAAAAAATCCTTTTACTCGTTCGTCTTCCTGAATAATCCTTATATATTTTTGCGAGTTCACAGAAAAAATAATATATCAGGAAACCGAAGAAAGTACACCGAATTAAGCTTTCACCTTTCTCCTCAACGAGTATTTTCTAAGATGTTTTTGTGGGGCTTTCAACCGAAAACATAAAAATACTTTAGAGATAAAGCTCTTGAGTACAATATGAGATGATGGAAAACTAAAATATTTTTGGCAAATTTATTCGCATCAGCAATCTTTCCTTAAACAAATACAAACACGAATCATTTTTTATGTTTGAGTAGAGAACTGATCCGCTTACACCAGTTATAAAAACGGATTTCTTCTACAAGCTTCTTACAAGCAACTGAAGATTTTTTCTAAGGACGTTGTTCAAAACATTAGATTTACAAATGTCTTACGGCAAAATCGATATGAAAAATAGACCAAAGTTTAAATTTTGTTATTTTCCCAATAAAACGAATAGGAATCTCGAGGCCATGTTATATGCGATAATAATAGCAAGAAAGTAAAGTATAGAAGCAATATCGTAACAAAAGTCATAAAACCAGTCGAGAAGAACCCATGGGAAAATAAGAGCGTTGCAAAACAGTGCCTATGATATTTGCAGCAGGAAAGGTGAGCTCTTTCAAAATAATACGATTCGTCGTGATGTAATTCTCTAAGGACTCTGTTCGGCCTTGACATTTTCAAATGATTATGGGATCCTCAGCAAAGTATCTCTTTTACCCTTAAATTTTTATACAGTGAACAATTGAGTACGGAAGAACGACATTATGACCTCACTGGTAAGTCCAATTTAACCATTTCATACGCCAACTGGGAGTATGTGGCATTAATACAAAAAGCAGACTACATAGCTGCAGTTTTCTGCATTTATTGTAAACATGTCAGTGTAGTTTTGCCAAATTTGTATAAATTTGCTATCACGAGAGTTCACTCCGGCAGTCTGGATTTTGAAATGTTTTCGAACAAGGGTTTTAAAACTATCTTCTCGATTGTGCACGAAGTTTGCGCATACTGACGACATTTCCGCGTTCCCAATCTATGCAATACTGAAACCAGTGCACGTAGATATTTAAAAACATGAGTGTCTAACTCAGACAAGATAAGTATAGTTTCCGTGAAAGTTTACGGATTCTGCATATTTTACCATACCACATACACTATTAATATTTTAGCAAGCCACCGGAGGCCTACACTGGTTAACGATATGAAATAGGAATAATACCCACTCACAAGTCTGGCAAAACGTAACATGCATATGATGTAGAGTGGTCATTCCGTCCTACTCAGCAGTCTTTTTGACATTCCGCTTTGTTATGCTAAATTTTTCGTACAGACTTGAACACTATAGTGTTCAAAATCTATCAACACTTCCGTTTTCCATGTACAGAATCGATGCACTTTACAGATCGTGGTACAAGTGAGGCGATCTAACCGCCGGCACAGAGGATCACGTCAGAAAAAATCTATCTCTGGATCGAGACCATAGATTTTCACCGGAAACTTGTAGTGTAGGAGCCCCAAGGTTTTAGTTATTAGTAAAACACATATTTGCTTTGATGCATATTTTTTCTACCTATTATTTTCAGTTGGACAACATGTGACCCGACAAGGACTGAATGCATTTGCCCGAAAATCGAAGCGCAAGCAACTACCTTTCACATTGCATAGAGTCACTTCGTGTCAGATATCTCCAAAAATGCATCAGTTGGAATAAAAAATCAGAGAAATGCAACCGAAGTACTTTGGGACGCATAGGCTTCGCCCACACATTTTACAAAAGTAACAAGCGAGCTTCTGTTCTTTCCCTTTCAAAGGAAGACGGAAAGCCGTTTTCGTAATTTCCGGAGTCATTTTCCCCATTTTTTGTCATTTACAATGTTGCAAGTCGTCGTTTCTTTTACAAATGTTGTCGGACATGGACACATTTAAGCTTTCGACAACACCGTGCATATGTACATACATATTTTATATACGTATAACATACTGCACACTATATGCACATACTGTGAAGAATACATACACTTCTCTCCGATGCACATCCTATAAATTCTATCGTTTACACATGTTATGCAATTCTGTGCAACACAAACCATATAATAAAATCGTGCAACAGTGGATTTAAGAAGCTTTTTACCCATTATGCTGACAAAATATCCCTGAATTCTACATGTGCATTTACAGACAGCAATAATAATATACCAGTGGAAAACTTACTCTGGTCTGGAATAAGTCTCTTCTCTGGTTATCCGGTGACATTGCGCAACATTATTTGGTGATGTATTCTCAAAGGACCAGCACGAAAAAGAAGGAAACGACGAGTGAAAAGGAAGTGAGTGAACACTGCTCCTTTCTCGAAATTGTCATCATGCGTAATTCAATGCCTTTCTCTGTACGTTTAGCTATTGCTTGTCTCTCTCTCCAGCCTCCGATTGCCCGTTGAGGCAGATTGATGTGTGTGCACGTACATGTAAGCTTCCACAAAACGGAGAAGCCACACAATGCAATGCACTTCTGACGAGAGACAAGAATGTGGTTGCAATGGCCGTGGATGTACAAATTCATGTGATTTGATGCGATCTGATGAATTCCAACATATGTACATATTGTGTAGCTATGAACATGCTTACCATTTGTATAAAGTGATGCGATGTGTGTACATTGAATGTTTGCACTCATCTCTTTCTACTATAAAAGTTTCTCGACTGGATTGCTTTTCAAAAGTAAATGAATGAAATGCAATATAATGTCTGCAGGGTGGCAATGGAGGAAAAAGAATCTCTGTTGAAATGTAACATGAAACAAGAAGTTGTGGATGAATGTAGCCTCGTGTCATGAGTTTCTTGATTTTCTCAGGCTCATCTTGCACATTTTTTTATTTGGTGTGTTGTGTTGGTGCAAATTGCAGTTGTTTGTGAAGTTATTTGTTGCTTTTATTTGCTTCGCACTGTGTGGTTGCGGCGTGTGATGAGATCGTGAGCATTCCTGAGATAAAAATTCCTTCGAGTTTGACCATTAGAAGGAGTGCAATATTCGGGTGCAGCTTGCAGCAATAAGTGAGATTCAAGTTGGAAAATGCAGGATATGCATTCTTGTTGACAGTAGCAATTGGATTGATGAGAACTGTCCCTACGTGATGTCTCGCAATTGGACAACAAAGTGACAACTTGCAAGACATTATGTTCCATGTCAAGTTTTTATTACGTCCAATGTGGCTTTCGTGATTTCATCAACGTGACGTTCCTACAAAACTATACTTTGTTCTTTGCTAACTTGAATAAGTGCAAGTTAAGTTTAATCGTGCTTTTTACAACTCAACACAATCCAAATTCTTTATTCTGAAAATTGCCTCACCTCCAATTTGTTTGTCATTGTCACGTTCACAGCATTAACATTCTCCCAATTAAAGAACGAATCATAAATTGAAGGAATTCGAGAACACACAAGTATCATATTACATTTTATAATGGCTGAACACACCTAACTACCCGTTCCTATTGTCCTATTCTTTTACAATTAATAGAGCAATAAACGCAACTCTCATAACCTTAAAGCAACTGAGGCGAATTTAGACGAAGGAATGTGATGTAATAAAATGGTGAGCAGTTGGTTTGTTCTGATATGCTACGAATGACTGACTTCTGAAATGTCAAGCTCCCATATCCAGTTACCCGCTTAGATACCAATCTCACAGAGCTGTTTTATGTTACAAGTCCGTTCAATACCCTTTCATTTACCCAATGTCTACACCCGAAATGTTACAGACACGCGTATATTTATATGTACTTCGTTTCCCTAATTTGAAAAACGACATCACATTATAAAATGAAAGACAAAAACCGAAACCTCTTTTCTGCCCTCCGTCACGAATAACAGGAGAATAACCCTTGCTGTACAAACCAGGAAACAAAACCGCAGACAGTAATCAATCCAATATAACATTCGGAAGAGAGAAAAAGAAAAAAATCCAAACTCAAACTCCGTTGCACCAGAAAACACAGCCTTATAGTCACACACATGTTGCAATTCACAGCAAAGATTCGGGGAAACCCATTCGACTGGTAACTGTGGGGCTCTGCTCTAAACTCCGTGGCATTTCTCTAACCCTTTTGTTTACTTCATTCTTGAAATCGAAAAGGAATGCGAAGGCACACACACGCTATACAGACACAAGCGTATCTACTTTTTCATAGGGTGACATTGCATTTCATTGCATCAACCGTACAAACACGAATCTAGTGAAATTCCATCAAATTGACAGATATTCATTGAGGGGAAAACTTTCCAACAGTTTAACCGAACCTACTTTATTGCAATATTCAGCTCAACCATCCATCTAACATTTCTCCACGAGAGAGAGAGATCCAGTCAGTCAACAATTTTACTCTAGCGTAGCTCAGCGAACGGAAAACCATCAGTATGAGAGTACGTTTGTTTTTCTTCTCCACTCAACTCCTCTCTTCCCCCCATTCACTTTGTAATATTACTCCTTGTGACAATTTTATACGATTTCTCGGAAAATCTCTGAAGTTTTCTCTTGTTGTTCAAGGGTTGAAGCGTTTTGCTCACTCACAGAAAATCTATTGTAGTAGTATATAGTTGTAGATTCCATAACTTGATTTCCACCGAATCTTTCACGATACATAAGAAAAATACTTGCAACCCTCTGAGCTCTTCAACTTGTCTTATATATTTTTGTACGTTATTACGTTACACGAGCGAGTGTAGCTTTCCCACGCTGCCGGGGTTGAATATCTGAGTATTTCTATTTCAATTTCATAACAAGCCGGAAGCAAAAATCTAAGGAATATAATGGGGGAGTCAGTGGCCGTAACCAAAAAGCAATATTACACATTTCAGAGACTTCGCGTTCTGTGCCCTCACCCTCCTCCACCATCTCCTCTTTCCATCCACCAATTTTTTTCTCTCCGAAAAGGTATGGTGAAATCCTGAGCGTAAACTAATTCCCTTGCAACAAGGACGATGATATGTTTCCCGCCATGGCATTCTGTCAGAAGCCTTTAGAGTTCCAATGAATTTCCCTTTTTGTGTCCCCTGCAACGTAGTCACATATTTATATTCCTCCTCCAATGCTTTCACCGCTCTACGTTGTTAGTTGCTTGTTAGTTAAGAGCAAATGATGAAAATGGGAGGGAAGGGAGTGCAGACACTACTAATTAGAAAGTTTATAATTAGCTCCCACCAATCTCTTGCTCCAATAGCTTCTTCACTCTCCCACACACACGGAACGCTTTGTATCTTCTCTCTTCCCCGAATTCGATATCATTACGACGACGAAGGCATGAATGAATATAATTCTGATGTGAGTCGCATCATAAGAGCGAGTGAAAGTGTATCGACGCATCCAGTTGTGTTTGGAAGGCCAACCATCCGAAAACCGAAACTAACAGCTGAAAACTTTCACTTGCTACAGTTTTGCAGAGAGGCTTTGACCACTTCAAACGGTGTGTTGCACCCCAGTCATCCTCCACCTCATCATCATCATTATTATTATCGCCAGCATCAGCATTCTGGTTACATCATCACACCCGACTGGTGTTGCTATTATTATTTCTCGTATGTGTGGAGGAAGCCAAAAGTTTTTAGGGATTCCCCTTTTACTTCTCAACTTGTAGGTTGCAGCAGGTATATTGTTCCAGCATCAAAAACATTTCCCCATATTCTTTCATCATAATGAAGACTTGCAGGTGCATGAATTCATATGCAAATGTGTGCACACACATTGCTTCAATCCACCACCGTTGTTATGAGTTGAGGAAACTGCATACGTCGAACTTGTTCCTTAGTGCATTAAATTCGAAGTTGACGATGTGTGATTCATCTTTCACAATGCCATCAAGTTGATTGCACGCTTCACCAGCTATCAACGCGCTACTCTCCGTCTATCCTCGCTCGTTTTCGCTGTTTCTCATTTCGTTTCCCCTTTTTCCCTCCTCGCTTCCAAGCTCAGTGTCTGACAGATAAAGGCAGATATTAAAAAATTTGCAAGAGTTTCTTTTTTGACTGTAAATGATTGTATTTTACACATATTCATTTATAAAATACGCTGCACGTTTTTCCACTGGCATAGTGTAGTCGAGTTGGAAAAAGGGATTGAAGTGGAAGTCGGAATGATAGAAAAAAAACTATTCCTCGTATTGAAAAACAAGCTTTCACTTATTTCTCGTTGTATGTATAATAGACAAGCCTATACATTTTCTTTCAAGGTTTAGCTGACATGTATTTCCCCTGATCCGGTAACAGTGAGATTGAGAAAGTCCAATACACGGAATAAAGGGAGGACACGTGAGCCGAACGCTTTTTAGTGATGAGAAAGATGTATTACCTAAGTACACTCGACTTGCGTAACAAACTTGAAGTGAAAGGATGAAACGGATGAAGAAATGCTTTTCTTACTTTCACCGGTTTTTGTTACAATCGAACGTTCAACCCTTTTCTCTACAGAAAAAGTATCTGAAATGGTAATGTATATGGGTAGCGGGGAAAACAGATGAATGTTCGGCTTTCGAAGAAAAAAATTTATGCACATCCCTTTGTATCTGTATTGGTGAACTTACATCAACATGTATCATACACATAACATGTAAACGCTTTGGCAAAAAAATCTTCTGTAAAAACTCCTTCTCAATGTGTTATCCATGTCTTTCTTTTATGCATTGTATTTGCATGCAAGTAGTTTAGAAGTAATGCTGTTCCTTTGAAGCGGTGTTTCACCTATTATTGAGCATAAGAGCATGTAAGTACTCACTCAATGGTAACGAGTATAACGGTTGTTGCTTATTCGTCAAAAGAACACTGGTTGAAACTCGAGTGAGAGGAGAGAAAACAGAGAGAAAGCGGTTCACAAACGATGTGGATCCTAAGAAAGAGTGCGCGGTATTCTACGTTGTTATCTCTTGTGTGTGCATGAGTCAAGTAAACAGCCAGCCGCATATAGCAAACCCGTAAGAAGAAGTAAAGTCTTTCTGTTTACACTCTGAAAATGGGAAATAGACTGTTGCATTTCAAAGGTAGACAAATGGGGAATGGAAAAGGGTAACTGACGATGGAGCTTAAACAGCATGGAAAAAGCCTGAAACGTGCTTAGCTGAGCTAAGGAGGAAGCAAGGTAGAAACGAAGGGTGTAACATCAAGTGCACGAACTTACTAACCGACTAGGCTCATGTGCAGTATTGGCTCCACTTGTGAAACGAACAGAGGGGGAAAAGCCTCGAGTTTTTCCAGCTTGAGACTTCATGACAAACATTCACATTCACTGCGAAACAGTCTCAGTGCGAGCATTCCTCTGATTGCCATTACCACATTCACTCACTCCGCCAAGCGTACTTTGCCCATGCTTATGTGCCGTTGTTGAAGGGGAATCTTCTGCCTTATGGGACTCAAGCCGTCTCCGAGTTGCTCTCGAGCCAACGAGAGGAAAAGAGAACAAAACCGTTGTCGTCTCAAACTAAACTGGATTCTCCAAGTGAAGTGCGATCAGTCTCAGTCTGTCAACTCTGAGACGCGGACAAAGTGGAGAGCAGCGTTGTACATTGTACGCTTTCATTTCTCTTCTGCAAAAAGTCCTATACTCGTGTTTGTGCAAGGAGCGTTTAAAAAATCCCCGAAAAATGTGCAACACATTCCGCGGATATAAAATAGCAAAAAGTACGGATGCTATAATAATCCTTATAAAAACTCTTAAAAACGTCTTCGCAAGTACACAAGAGCTTGCATTTTTCTCAAATGTTGGAGTTGGAACAATAAGTGTGAGTTTAGAACTTTGGGACTTTCTCATCAATAAAATTACTTAAGTCTACGTACCCTGAGAGTGTGTGCTCAGCGGGATAAGAGTGATACGTTCATTTCCTCTTGTAAAAACAGCGACAATTGTATTCCTTCGAGTAATCCTGGTTTTTTGAGAAATAAATAATAGGAATAGTTTTTTAACTTGATCAAGTAATTATTAAAGAAATTACATGGTGAGATTTGAGAAAGAAGCCGAGTTTCTTGCTCCTGCTCATATTTCACCGTTACTTATACTGAAGTACTCACTCTGCAGTAGCAGAGCTGAGGGAATAAACGGCATTTAACTAAAGTTATATATACGAGCGGCCGACATCGCACAAATGTCATGTCCAACTTTTTTACCGGACGTCCAAGTCAATATTTATTTCGTGCGTGGTTGTGTGTGGTTCGGGTGAGCAGCTATATAGGACCTCACTTTTTTCACCATTATCATCATCCGCGGCTTCAAGTATAAAAAACGATTATATTATTTATTTGGTGTCTGCCGATTTTCTTCAAATGTGAAAAGTTTTCTTCCGAGAGTTTGATAGTTTACTCTCTCACTCTCCTCTTCTCCAGTGTTTGGTTTTACTCTCTTTCATTACCCCCGGTCATATATAGACCCTGCTACACTTCCACTTACTCCTTTTCTCAGCTTCCACTCATAAACCACTTAAACTTTTCCATGAGTGTGTATACAACTTCGAAAGAAGTTGGCGGAAAGTCGCACGGTGGTGAAACGTAGTCATCATTTACCGAAGAAAAAAGTGGGGTTTCGTTCTTTTTTACTACCAAACAAAACTCCGTTCACCCTGTAGTCAACTATCACAAACGGAGAAAAAAATAATAATGACTGTTATTACACTCGAATGGTGGGGTTCGGCTGTTGCGAAAACCCCATTTTCTTCTCTTGATCCATCAGTTGCTCTTTGTGACGAGGAACGGAGTTGAGTGGGATTTCCAATCAACCAAAAAATCTGGGACGTTGTGTAACAACCAAGCAAAAAAAGAGAAACAAACTTGGCGATGATATATGGACAAACTGTAAACACTCCAATTGTTTTCTTTTTCTGGAAGTCGATGGACCGTAGTGAGTGACTTGCAGTAGTGGTCAGTACACACACACAAACAAGAGTAAAAAAACTACCTTTTCTAGGACAAAACAGTGGAGCGATGACAGAGTAACCACCGCTTCCATACAGCTCCCCCACTTTCATAATCATCATGATGAAAATGACAAGTTGTGTGTGCTATGATTTTGTGGGCCGACCAGGATTCCTTCTGTACCGGACATCAATATTTCTTTCCTACATAACTCTGTGGTCACTCATTCTGCCTCGATCAACTGATGGAAACTTTAACCTTTACATGGATCGACAAGAAGTACACCGGCTACTGGGTGAGAGCGACATTTTTGCAATTCTGCATTTTATAGTCCGCAAGTTTCCTCCTTTAGTATAAATATATATGTGGCCATTGTAGAAAATGTTGGAGGAGTAAAACATTGTTCAACTGTGGAGTCCTCCCACATCTCTCTTTTTTACTTCTCATTTCTCCTGAGACGAGCACTCAAAAGCCCATAAAGTTTTTATTGCCGTTTTCTCTCGAGTAATAGTTTCTGCTTTATTATTAAATACATCGCACTTCTCTCTTCTAAACATGTATTCGCTTGAGGAAATTCACATACGAGTTCCCAACAGAAGAACAATACATGGCCTGAACCAACTGAACTCGCGCAAAAGAAAATGCCTTCAGGATTATCTTTCCGCAGCGTTTTACTTAATGAAAAGATATGTGTGGAAGGGCTTTTCAACTGTTAGTTTTATATGCGCATGAAAGAATGTAATATTTTCACTTAATCTAATCGCAATGGATTACAGCGTGGAAAAAGACTTCTCTGCTCACAAAAGTGAGTGTATATTCGTATATACGCACTCTGCTCCTCATCCTCGCTGGTGATAAATAGCTTTCCCTCATTTATTTCAAAGATGACAAGGCAGAGTTAATGGGGCGTTTTTCATGTTCTACCAAAGTTTTAAAGGTCAAATCCTGTACTAATTAGACTCAAGTCGTCTCTGAAATAATTTTATTAATTTGCTTGCTCCAGCCAAGCCCATCTCTTCCTTTACGAGAGCAACTTTTCCCAGCAGAGTGGCATTAAAACCGTAGAGCTATAAGAACTACGAGAGGACCACAGAAACCGTGGGAGTTTTTGAAAAGGTCTGTGTAGCACTTTATACTTCGTAGTATATAAATATATGACGAATATCTATCTCTGTGAAGTTTATATCTGAGATCTCTCAGCATTCGCATATTGGACTACTCCGTCCCGAGTCGAAAAGAAGTGTCATACAACCGTATTATCACCAGAAAGGCTACGCATAATATCTTTTGGTAGCATCGTATAAAAGATGCCATTATGGTTAGGCCGTTCTCATCATCATCAGAGACGCCAAGGATCATTAAGCACCCGCGAGGGAGATGCGAGATATATATGCCATAAGTAGCAGTAATACCCAAGATCTCTCTATGAAGGCACAAGTGAAATGAATGAGAGCTCTGATATATGTATACTTACTTTTGACTGTGAGAACTCACTCATATCTATATAGTCATGTTATTTCCCACCGAGTAAAAGTTATGCGTGTCCTATGCGCACGTAACATCAACTTTAGATTGGCATACTTCTCCTGACACTGGTAAAATTATCATTACATAGGCAAACATTTGACTTCCGAGTTGTTCCTCCTCTCCGTTTCCTTTTGTTATAAGGACTGGAGGGAGAGTTAGGGTAAAGCACATGGATTTGTACTTGAATACCACATAATGCGAGGAGCAAAGCCTACTTTTCAAATTTTCATTATTACTTTCTCCTCTAATAATCATCATAATGTACTTTATAATACTATTATTACTCTAATACTTATTCTCATCAAAAGATTCATATTTACACTTGTCCCAACTTTTCATACTTGTTTACATGTGGCACATTGGGGAGCCTAGTGCGAGGCGTGAAGCCTGTCATGTCACACGGGGACTCGCTTTCAATTTCCATTCCGTACCTAAAACCGTCAAACAAAACTTCCGGAATTAGTTTAACACAATGCCTAAAAAGTTCACATGTAATTCTAGTTAGATTAGCATACTATATCGTACATGAATATTTTTCATTATATTTTCATTTAGGGAATGCTACTTGATAATCAATATAAGCACAAAAAATCACCCTCATAACTCATCCTCCACATACTATTTATACACGTTCTCGTAGGTTCCTTACTTTCGCTTCGCTCAAAATGTCTTATGGTGAAGCTTTGACAAAAAAATCCTCAACAGTTATCATTTGTGTCCCATGGGATGTAGCAATCTCTCTCTTCATGCTTGTTCGCAACCATTGGGATTTAATGTATGAAAAAAGTGACATCTCAGTGACAAGTAACGATCGAGATGATGATGACGATGATGGGGTTGTGGAAGAGCTTTCATTGCAATATCATCATCACAGCAGACAGTGTCATCCTAGGTTTTTTATGCCTGAGACTTGGTTGCCCGGGTGGAGAAGTATAGGCATACTCCATATTATCGCAATGGCTCATTAAACATTTGCCAATGTGATGTTCATCAAACAAGCAGACAAGTTGAGTTTCGTCTTACAAATCCTCACTCTTTCTTCGCAAGCTCTTTTTTGTATCATCACAGGACAAGAGAGAATGATTTCACTTCTTTTCACTTGTGAATGGGGAGCAAGGGGAGCGTTGGGTTGCACAAGGGACACACATTCCTGCAAGAAGGAGATATTTTCCAGTGTACACAATTTTCTGAAAAAGGCATTTTCTTGACTCAATTTATTTCATTACTTTCATTAGCTTCCATAACTTTTCACATACGCTGTTAAGGAATCCATAAAATCTCGGCATATGAAATCCAATCTCCACAGTAAAATGAGAGAGGGACACCCTCGCTTTGAGGAAGAGACGCGAGACGCACACGTCATCTTGAATGGAAGAGGAGGCTTTTGTAACAACGGCTCATATTGAGAGCATGAAAGTATGTACAAGAATAGATATCTTGTGTAAACTCATTTTGTGTGGCCATCAAATGAAAGGATAACAAGTCTCCCCCTAAAATTCCTCTAGGTATCACACAAAAGGGGCGACTAGTGACTTTTGTCATCTTTCATGTAATAAAAATAATCGCTGTAATGAGCGTAATAATCATAATCATTTTTGAACAAAGGAAAACAGATATTATTGCCACTCTGACTTGAAGAATCTTGAGTGGTGTGTGGTTACACTTATAAAAGGCAAAGGATGGTTTGAGTTCTTTCACATTTGAAATGGAGTGAAAAAGTATATACTACAAACTTATATACTTACATATAGCCCGCAATGAAAGTTTTAACTTTCACTAAATGTTTTTGCCATCTCCGCCTAAAACCGAGGATGGGTGAACAATGAGGAAATATTGCTATTGAAAATATATTTTTCTTCGTAGCAATAGAATACTATTCTTCTCAGTTCTTGATTTTTTTATTCTGGAGGGGCTTTCCTCTTCTTACTTGATTCCCAGTTTCGCCCACTTCTCTTCCTCGAATTTTTTCCTCCCTTTCATGATTCCGGGGTACGAACACACATTACTACGCAATGGAAAGTGCGGGCGTGGTGCATACTTACACGTTGCCAGTGGAAAGGGAAGCGTCGTATGCGAATGCGAGGAAGTGAGCGGATGGGATGTAGTGCACC
The DNA here is from genome assembly GCA_034687055.1 of Heteromurus nitidus. Lineage (NCBI taxonomy): Eukaryota > Metazoa > Arthropoda > Collembola > Entomobryomorpha > Entomobryidae > Heteromurus > Heteromurus nitidus. The sequence continues at coordinate 27,339 of JAQFZW010000409.1, forward strand.
GTTAAAAATCAGCTTTAAGCATTGCCACATCCACATAATAATATTTCAGATAGTTACATTGTAACTTGTAAATATCGGTCGTTACGCAAGGGTTTTCATGATCATAACGGCCCATTTCTTCCATTCTCGTCGTGGAAGAGAAAGTTTTCGCCTCAAAGATCGAGAAAAAAGTGCGGAGATACAATGACGGCAAGAATACCAAAATATATATACTACAAAAGTCTGACGAACTTACCAAATGTACGAGTTTGAGTTTTGAGTAACAGAATGGAATAAAGAACTTTGAATCTTCAAGGTACGCTTTTTTGCCAGTCGTAGATTTGCTTCGATTTTTTACTTCGATTCGAAGTAAAGTCATACTATATGGTTAAAAAGAACAATAATTTTTTATCGAAATAAAGAGAAAAAACTCGGAGCGTGTCTCTCTGGCAGAAAGAAAAATTCATGGCCAGGTGAATCAATAATTCATGACTTTGTCGCAGTAACACATAAAAAACCGTGTGGCAGTTGTGGAAGACTTTTGAAACCAGATGAAAAGTATGTTTTCGAATGACTGGAGATGGAAGAGTGATGATGATGCCGGTAAGAATGGGAAAAGAATTGGATGGAAATAATACAATGGATATATCAAAATAGAAAAAATATGCTTTCCATCTTTCGGAACTAGAGAGGAGAGCGGAGAGAGAGAGAGAGAGCATAGTTAAGAAGGTGAATCATGTTATGTCACTCTCAACTTCATTTTTTATGTGCATCATCCCTCGAAAACGGCTGAATGTAAATGCAGAGAGAAATGACAAACTCAAGATGTTGATAGGCTTTTGCAAATCACGCTTAGCCACCGAGGAAAAAGTAAAATGGTTCTCTCGTTATGAAAATATGACTAGGGAATTTTTCCGCTTTTGAAGCTCCCTTCGTTGAATAATAAGAATGGAAAAGTTGTGATATTTGCCAAAAAAAAAGAACGTTTCGTGTATGTTCCACTTTAAAGCTTTTCAGTTTGACTGAGCATACATACAAGCTCTTATGGGAAGAGGCAGCCTGGAATGGAGATGTGCAAGGGCCAACCCGTTTTGACTTCAGTCTCTATGGCTTGACATTTGCAATGATAAATGTCGAGCCGGTAGTTTTTTCCAGGATTTTCAGTAATTTCTCGTTCCTCACATTTCCCCGCGCTCTTCTTATAATAGTGTCAGCATAAGCATATCATAATAACAAGCAGTGTGGAAGCGGAAGAAGGCGAAAAGGGAAGCAGCTTTACATTGTTGGCATCTTAATGACTAAAAATCCACTCGCTTTGTTCACGTCTCATTTTTCCTTGCTTACTCACAAAGTTATGGATAGATAAACGCGAAGCAAAACTTGTCTCACACCACCTCTCTCTCTCTCCCTATTTTTTGCTTGCTGCTCTTACTTCACCGGATTCTTTTTCTATTCCAAAGCTTTTCTACTGAGGGAGGAAGACGCCAGGGGTCCAGCTCCTTTTTTCTATGTGTGAATCAACACACACAGAGCGAGCACACACTGCGCTATTCCCTCCCTTGTAAACGAATATTTTTTAGATAGTTTGAGCAGTGTGAAAGGCTTGTCAGAGGAAGGAAGGAAGTGCTTTTTTGTCACTGAAACATAATACCAATTGATGATTGTTGTGAGCAATAAGCGGAGAGGGAGAGAGTGTGTGCTAGAGTGAAAGTGAAATCGCATAGTCTCATAATGTCAAAGTAAAGGTAGAAGCGGAGACAGCGGAACTCAAATAAAAAATCATATTAATAATGTATGGTGTCCTTATAGCTTTTACCTAAACGATAAAAAGGGGTGCAGAGGAAAGTCATTGTCATATAATGTGTGTGCAGTGCAGTCCACATTATACCAAGTGTGTATGTATATATGGCAGAGAAAGGATCGTAAAATGTCGATGATTACTAAAGGAGAAGCTGGAAGGTGGTATCACAGCCACTATAAGTATATGGAGAAGTTTGCTGTCATAACGCATTCGCGACTGCTATTCTCATAGACAATAACGCGAAAGAATGCCCTTTCTTGGAACGACGAGGCATAGAACCTGGCAAGAGGGTATAAGCATTGTACAGTCTTTGCTTGGATGTTGTCTCTCAACTCCCTCACTCTTCCTTCCCCATACCACTGCAACTGACTGACTCATTGGCTGGTGTAACACAAAAGCAACTTTTTTTCCTAAGTTTTTGGTTTATGATGATAGAGTTGACATTACGGCGAGATTGATTTTACTTCAAGAATAGACTTTTCAACGGCAAGCGACATTTTTCAACTAAAAAATTTCTCCGATCTCCTGGGGATCTTTTCACTACACAGGTATCGTGCTGTGTGGCGCTATGCATAGGAGGAAGAGAGGAAAAATGCTGACCCAACTTTTCTCACTTATGTTCACGACTGATGAGATGATGGTGATGATGGCGACTGCTGTTGTCACCTTCGTCTATTCTTCACCAGGTTTCATTTATAGCCACTCAAATGGCGAAAAGCATATGGCAACTTATTTGTATGTAGAAGAGTTGGGAAGGAGGAAAACCTGCTTAGTCATTGTCGGCATACTAAAGTTAAGAAATAAGAAATCGACTGTGTACATATATGGGCTAGACCATTTTGTACTTTATGGGGAACATGCTTCCCTGCCACTTTCCAGTCAATTCATTCACCTAAACTTCAGTTACCTAAGATAGATGAATGAAAGGATAATTCTGGGGAATTTATGGCTAGAAATATGAAAATGACATATTGCTTGTGTTTTTGTACAGAAATATGCCAATTTCACGGACTGTACATTGCAATTACTTGTCAGAGGCCAGCGATAAGATTAATGCACCAAAGTAGTTTCAATTTTCTCTTACACGAAATATATTTACGACTTGAATGTGCAACTTGAGACTTGCTTTTGCGAGTAACAAGGGCTGGACGTAATTTGGAAGAGAAAGTTGTTCATATATTTTACAACTATTGTCCCACTAAAACAACTCAATAAAAACATATTTCAGACCAGTTCAAGTACAAATCTTTTCATGGTTCTCACTAATCTAGCAGAAAAATACACAGTCCTCCACAGTTTGTGTTCTGACGGCTCTGTGACAAATCGTAATCGAAAGTGGCTTTAGCGGCCGTACTTTCATTTCAAATGAAGTGAAAGAAAGCGTGATTTTCTTTCTATGTTCTATCTCGCTTCTAACTGTGAGATTAGTCCCAGGTTGTAAATGACCTTCTTTGTAGCTCCGCAATAAACGTATGTACATTCTACTCCTATCCGTCATTTATTTGAACGCATAATCCTAATGTTTCAACTACAACTTTGTATTACACTTTTTTGTGGAACACAAGAACGAGAAAAAAGAGCACGAGAAAGCTTACAACTTTTTACCACGGGAAATTACTTTTATTTCACCGTGATAATAAAAGTGGAAAAGTCTTAAGAAAAAAGAGCAAGCACCTCAGGCGAAACACACATTGCTTGACAAGAATTTAGTTATCCTTTAGCCTTGGAATTGAAATTACCGTGTAGAACGCAAATGCATGTAAAAAACTATATCCCGCTGCTTTCTCCACAAATTGATTTCCAAATCCATTTACCTTCCTATTAAATTCCCATACTTTGAATGAAACATTGCAGAAAATTTAGATGTAGTTAAGCTTATGTAATATGTATAGACGCGCGGAAAATTGATATGCTGAGGCTGTGCCCCCATTTCCATTGCTTGAGTTACGTAAAACATATTTTTCATCCACAATATTCCCTTCTTCTTAAATAGTTTACAGCGTAAGCAGAAGTACATACATATTCGGCGGTTTTCCAGAGGAGTGCATTATTACTACAACTTCTATAGCATCAGTGTAAAAAATTGTCCTCCTTCAATGCGTAAAACATTATTACCACAATGGAGGTCTACAATAAATTATTGCTTGCTACTTCAGCAATTCTCCGCAAAAAAATGGGATGGAAAAAGTAGTTCGAAGTACATACCACATACATACTTGCATGATATAACAAGAACCTTTTTAGTAGGACTCTCTCTCTCGCTCCCTCTTGGTCTATCATATCGTGTAAGTATAGCATTTTAAGTGAAAAGGACGAGAAAGGATTAAGGCGCACATTTCCTATCCGCTTCAGCTTCAAGCTCATTTTTATGTAGTATAAAATTGCTCTTGATTCCTGGCTCCGTACCGATAGACTATAAAAAAGTGTACGAAAGGTATGAGAGGAGAGTCATTCTCCTGGAGATAACGTAACTTGTCCTCCTCCGATCCGATGCTGGCTTGGAAAATAAAAAGGTGGATGGATTGGTTGGACTCTCATGTTCCCTGTGAGTGTGCGAGTTTGAGTAATACGGTTGAGGACTACTGGAGAGAAAAGAATGGAAATCGTTTTCAGTACACATGTCTGACAAATACGAACATTGTCGGATTATATGTATATACATGCGTACACAGGTACCTTAAGCTGAATGTCGTGTATGTTTCGCTCGTGCCATCCCATTCATTCAGAAGTTATACATTCCAACATTTCCAACCCGCCGTGTAATACCATAAGCCTTATTCCGTGAAAATTTGTGCGCACTTCAAAGAAATGATGCATTCTGTGATCGGCCAAATGTAATATCTAATGGCCACCATTTGGATAAATTTGAGGGTATTATCCGTGAATTACCCGAGAGGTGGTCTAGATGTAAGCACAGTAAAAGTATCTCTTGGGGTTGGGTTATACACTTTTTTTGTAGAAGCACACACACACACATATGGCTATATGGCCCATATCAAAATCCATAGAATAGTTCGCTTTTTTATGCTACATCATCATCGTCATCATGCTACTTAACGTGATGTTAACATAAAATCCTTCCCTCCCCAAAAAACTCGACTCCTTCAATCCCATATCTCTTTGGACAATCTTTTTTATATCGCTCATGTTAATAAACATTAAGATACGCACTTGTTATTGATAAAGGTTTATGGATTACTTTTTTTGAAACTCTTTGCTCTTCAACGTTTAATCGATCTCGCACAAGATTTTGTGCACGCACTTCCTATTTCTTTTGGATTAAAAAGTTCATCTGTTCATGTAGCTCTCCTTTTGTAAGCTGGTTTTCGTTTTTTGAGCGAAGATTGGTGATGTGCGAATGAATTATGTAGTCATCTCGCTTGCAAAAAATGGTCGAATACTGTGTACGAACGAAGTCATGTGGTGAGTGGTGATATTATGCAAGGTAGTTCTACTGAAAATGACAAATGTGTCTGTGTCCCTGCGCCTCTACGCAAAAATATTTGATAAACCCTTTTACGCAGAGGGAGCTTCAAGCTCCTTCCCTTAACATAAGCTCTTAACAGCTCAACTTTCAATGATGAGCACGTCTACTCGATGAATCAAGAACAAATTCATATGCAAATTTGACTTATTTCCATACTAATCCTTCCCATAGCACACGCATTCCATCTTTCCCCTCGAAACTTACTTTACGTGTCACACACGCAATCTACAATGAACACAGGAGCGACGATGAGCAGAGTTACATACCCATTTCAATCTCTTTAATATAATAAATATCGTGCTCTTGATTAAGATTTCTCGAGTTCCCCAATTTTTCATCTTACAAGTTAGTTTTGAGAAATTTAAACTTTTTTTGCTAACTTTGAACGGATGTGTATGTATATAAGCTACTATATCTTAATGCTGAACAGAAAATGAATGAAATTTAGTTATACACGTTCGTGAGGAGAGGTAGTGAGAAATGTGAATCCTTTGTCTTGATCTTCTTCTCGGCTCAGTTCTTCCCTTCTCCCTACCTCGATGATTCACTGTAGGAAGTTTCTCCTTCGCGTTCTCATTTCCTTATCCTTTGAATCTTTCTGCATGGATTACTAAGAATTATCCTGCAATTAGATTCAAAACTAATGTAAAGTAAGCTAAAGTGTACCCGGGTCAGATCATCACTTTTTCCTACACGCCGAATGAGAGAAAAGATGAGAAGAATAAGAAACTCAAAGAAAAGACTCGTTTGGATGACAAACTTTTTTCTTAAAAAAAGTGGAAAAAGTACAAATTCATTCTTTTGTAACTGCAACTCCTCGCGCTGCCAGCTCAGGTTTACTCACTTATTCAGTGAGCAGAGCAGGAGTCTCTCAACACAGCATTTCTCATTATCAAGCATATATACTATTACTATATGTGTGCATATGCATGTGTTTTCTCCTCCAGTTTTTCAAGCCTTATTATATAACCATTTCCCTTCTGTGCATTGCATACATCATCATTCTTTCACAATGAAATGAGAGGAGGACCTGTGAGTGAGCAGTGTGCTCCTTCTCCTTGAATATCACTCCAATTCTCACAAACATTTTTACACTTGTCTGGTTACAATAATCTCCACGTGGAAGAAAAGAAAAGAGAAAGTTTTTCTTGAGCACTTTTTCTGCTAACCGGGTGAAAACGTTCGTGGACGTGTGGAGTAAAGTAGGGGGAACGATAGGCAACTCCTCATGGTTCTCACTCGCACTGGATATAAAAGTCTTTTATCTCAAATTTCTGTATTACTTACCTCAACCGCCATCATCGTCGTCATCATCAGTAGCTCTACTCTAGTACATAGCAAAAGGAAAGCACAAGTAGAGTTGAAGGAGAGAGGAGAGGTAGGTAAAGACTCGCGTAAAAGATACAAGACAAAGTTTTACAAAGTAAATACAACTCGACTGCTTGCTTACTCTGTATAATAGATGAGGAAGGCATCGGAGCAAAGAAACCAGGGAGAGAAAAAAACTGCTGGCATATTATATATGTGCGTTAGTATATGTATGATAGATGAATCAACCCAGGAAAATAAACGAAGGAACGACACACACCAAAACTTTTTTCTAATTTTCTGTAAAACGTAATCGATCAATTTTCTATCCAGAGTGGTTGCTTATCTCTGAAATGAAACGATATCAGAAAGGTATGGGCTCCTCACTTTCTCTCGCGTTGCATTTTATCAAGGAAAACGGACGGAGAGGCGAGGCAGCTTTGAGGTGTACTCTTCAAGTTTTTCACAGGATGCCTCGAGGTAACTATATAGGTGGGGCAATAATAACAAACGTCCCAAAATTCCCAACATGAAGCAACTTTCTCGTTTGCCCATATTTGTTTCATGAGAGTATACCGAATGGAAAATATTTTCGGGTTGGTCCTTCTCCGCCTTGATAATGCATACTTTATTTATATTGACTCTTTGAGAAGGTTTTAGCAGTCTAGATTTGTCAATGCATATTAAATCAGCGAAAACTTTTCATCCTCCCGCCTTTAAGAATTCATTTAGTGCATATATGTGTGCGCTCGGAAATGTGACCATATCGTATTAAAGCGAAAACATTCAGCATTAAGAATTCAATCGGAATGGCGTATATCTGCCAAGCTCATTTACTGCTCACCAGTTGCTCGCTAATATTGAATACGACTTGGAATAATTTATTGAAAACTATCAAAGATGGATGTTTATCCTAATACGTGCTAGTGAGTTTGGAAGTATTCGCGACGTGGCTATATATGCTCTCGGAGAAAATGCATCGATAACTATGTATATAAGTATATGAATTAGCAATTTATGCCCACATCGACATTAAATGTTATGTTATAGCAAAAAAATCCGGAACTCAAGTATGCACCATTTTATCGCGAAAATTCAATAACCCACAGTTCTCCTGCTGGAGGAGAATCTAGGTTTATTACATGAAAAAGGCTTGGCACATGAGCATCACCGCTTTCTAGACTCGACTGCTTAACCCTGTTAACGTAATCTGGAATCCCATACGTATTTCAGTTTTGCACAGGAAAATGTTTAAAAATATTAGGTTTTTTTCGTGTGGCTAAGAGGAAACTTTATGGCAAATATGTGTACGGAAGGAAAGGTGTAGTATTTTTTCATGGTATATTGTACATCCAAGAATAAAGCGTAATACGATGAAGAGAGCCTTTTTGCATCATCGACAACATCCCTCCTTGTCTTAGCCTGTTTAGCCCCTGCTACATCATCATGACGAAAAGCACGAAAAAACATCTCTGAACTGGCTGCTTTCCCCTCTGATATAATGTGGCACTGACTTGATACGCCACTGATAAACTGTACTTGAGCCAGAGAAAGAGAGAGATACATATAGGTCATAAGTATCCTGGCACACATATACAGACACATATTCTTTATAAGTCTTTCAAGGCATCACGAGACAGCAAAGGGAAGGAAAGATTACATGGAAAATATAGATTGAGAAGGGGGAAACGTATAGCTCCACTTTAAATTCAAGCCACGTTATCACTCCCTTAGTCCAATTGTTCTGCTGTTTAGATTCCGGCGGAGAGCCCATGATATACTTCTAACCTGTCTCGACTGTGTAGCATTGCCACTTCTTATTGGAATCCAGTATAGTGCACACAGTGGATGACTGGATGTAGTTATCTTTTCCCAACGTAGCTACACCAAAAGTAAACTCGAGAAATGTCGTGTACATGTACAATATACATGCATTCAAGCTATTTACTTGACATTCCTTTCGTGCTCTCCTCCTCCATCTCGCTCTTTGGAGAAAGCTGTTGTATATTTTCACTCGTGTGCCAATTGATATTAGACCTGGTGGACCCCCTTCTGCTGCGTAACTAAACGCAATACTCAACTCAACTGCCAGAGTTCCAAAATGTGAAAGCAGCAGACAATTGCAATTCAGATGGATTGATACCACCACGATCCCTCGGTACTCCTCCAAATAACGTTAGTTTTGCGCACAATATTGCACAAAGCCCATTACACATTATTCCCGTGTCGTGGGAGCGTGTGGAATTTTGTGTCCAGCATTTTTCACCATGTGGGAAAAAATCTTATTTGATAAAAAAAACTAAAGAGACTAAAAAGCCATAATGAAATTCACTCGTAGTTTGCTAGTTCACAGAGAGCTCAGGATATTCACGACGTATCTACCAGGGGATTATTCTTCTATTAGATAATGTGTACTGCGCTCTTCTACGGCATTGATTGATGTAGAATACCTTCACAAGGTAAAAACTCCTACTTGTCACGTCGTCACAAGCTTTCTAGTGTTTATAGTGAAAGTACACCTATGAGAAAAGGCATGCAGGTTGAATTACTAAATTCCAGCTCGATTTCACATCCGATAATATCTCCACTCACACAACCATCCATACATACATCTCAGGTGATGATGATGCTCTGTAGTTGTCTGATAGAGTTGAAGTGTGATCGTCAAGAATGAAGTGATAATTGAGTATAAAACAGAACCCTGTAATTGAGAAGTACATGTAACTTGAAACATGACTATATACTTTGAGCAATCAAGTGTATTTCTCACTCGTCTACACCTCTCTTACATACTGTACCTTTATCTAAGCTTATATTCCGATTGTTTACTGTCGCCCAAAAAGTAGGAACTTTTTTCAAGTGGCAAGCCAAGAAGAAGAAAAAGTTGTACCCTTACCAAGTCAGCATAATGAATTGTCTGTCATTCGTTCAAAGCTAACGATAAGTTTTTTTTTCAAGAAAGTTACAGATAGAAAAAAAGTGTACCGTCTTCGCGAGCACACTGTCTCTGCATTCCTTATCTTTTCACCATCCTTATTTTCGAAATGAGTTTGTGCTAAGTAGTAAAGTAAATGTGCACAGTTTGGAGAAGAAAATTGGAAGGTATATAATCAGTAGTAGAGGGAGGAATACCACTTTCACTCTCGTTTCTTGGATTGCTTTCACTACTTTCTTCGGAATGTTTGCTGAGAATGGTGGATGACTCTGCTCTTGAGTTTAGCCTCAACTACGGTGAAGTGAAACTATGTACATTCTTCAGTACACAACAGCTAACTATCACTATTTATTTTACTGATTGGTAATACAGTTTACAGGCGGCCAGAGTATTTTTTTCTTGTTGGCTTTACGAAACACGCCATCGTGGCTACTTTCGTCTACTACCATCAAACATGTTACCTGAAACTGGACACCTGGTCCTTTGTTTACATCTTTTCTCTCTAACTAAATTGTCTGGCGTTTAAAGATAAGCACGAATTGGAAAATGGAAACCCTTGTACGAAACGAAGGCAATTTTTGGATGGCGCATATCGACCTCCCTTTCACTCGAGTTCAATTCCCTTGTGTTTGCTAGCGCTGAATGAATTCCTTGGCACACATGGTTTCATTTTGAAAGTGCTTTATTTTGTGGTTGGGTAAGTAGCTCAAAGGAAAGGAATTTACACTCCCTCCTAATGGCAAAAAAGGTGTCATGTTCTACTTTTTTTTGCACCGAACGAAGAAATATACTCCTGGAAAATATATGCACCAGCACGGCAATATTTTGTAGATACACACACAATTGCAAATGCAAAATGAATGTAATGAATGTAATTTGGGAAATATTTATGAATGAAATTGGTATAAGGCTTTTTTCTATCTCTGCTGCAGTACATTAACTTTCCAAACTATTACAGAGGTGGACTCATTATATGTTCATTCATTTCAAATTTCGGGAAGGTATATAGTGAATAGATGCTCATATGGTCTACGGAGACCTCGATTTACTACCTTTCCCATTTTCACGGGAGAAAACGCGTGAAATGCATTTTATAATCGCGTGATAACTCGCAGTTACATTAGTTTCTTTCCCTTTCTTTTTAGCCAGAGACTTTTATTTACCTTCTCACAACTCTTGACTGCTTTTACTCTTATTATTATTGCGAGTGAGTGTAGGTATAGATCTCTCCTCCGTGCTTTGACTCGTTTATTTTCTCCACTCAGACAGTTCATCGCTGGCTTTGGCTTACAGATCGCATCTATCTATAAGCATACGCAAGTTCTCTCAATATAGGAGAAAGGGTGTAGAAAGAAGCCATGAAAGCAGCGTGAGCAATGAGAGTGTGTAAACCGCCTACGCCATGAACGAGAGACAAAAGAATGCATTCAGCAGGCTCCACTGGATACGGCAACCCATATACATGTAAAATTCCTTATTGTAACTTGCACAATAACTAAAAAACAATATATATTACTTGGCAATCAGTGTTACAATATGCATTAGAAAAAGGAATACTACAACAAAAAGTTTCGTTCAGGTTAAAGTATTATTGCTGACACAGAAGAAATATAAGGAAAACAAAGGAATACCATTTGCTTTTCAGTTTTCATTGAAATGTTGTTGCACGAACTGTGTTAGACAGAGGAGAGAGCTACGCATGAAAATATATACAAGAATGCTCCAAATTTCTTTCCCCTTGACTCTTTACCAGTGTTCAACAACAGAAGAAGAAGCATTGCAAGCAGCAAGTATTGATAGCAAGTAATAAAAAGCGGAGAGAGACAAATCCCATTTACTGCTACTGCACTTGAATAGACACAACAAAATAGGAACAGTAATGCAATCATGTTCCTTTATCCAGAGAAAAAGAGGGGAGAAAAACAAAAAAAATCTACGAGTAAATAGATTTCATGCAAATGGACTGTGAGAAATCATTTGTTTTCTTCTAAATCACTTTCTTGTTCAAAAAAATACCTCCTCCACTTCTTTCGAATATCGTCTGTGTGCCATTTTCATCCGCTCTGTTAGGAAATTGAATGGGACTCAGGAACAAGCCTGCCTGAACGATGTCTCTTTAGATCTTTTGATTTTGTTGCTCCCTTTTCTCCACCTCCAGCACACTCTCTCTCTCTCTCTCTTCTCGTTTGATGTCCGTCCAGTTCCAGTGAGTATAAAGCTGATGTCGATGGAAAAAAATGATACAATGTTGGTAAAGCGATGGAAAGAAGGAGGTATACTCTAGTGAAATTTAACCAGAGTAGACACAGCGTGCCTCAATATTTCTCAGGTTCTTTCAACCAAAAAAGGGAATGCAGTAAATGAACCATATCTAGATTGATCATAAAACATTCCTGTGCTTCTACCTCGGACTTACTGAGTCACAGAGAGGGAAATATATGGAATGGAAGTGGAGCCGCAAAAAATGGAGAAACAAAAATATTATGTTACCCGCGATGGTGTACAAAATATATGCCTACTCACGATGGAAATTTTGGAAATGCATCCGTAATGCGATGCGAATGTAGACTGCTGGCTTTGCACTTCAAGAAAATATTGCTCCAAGTTCAGCCCTTCTCATCCATCTCATTTTCAAAAACTAATTGTGTGCTTCCACGTATTAAAAAGCGGAGAAAGTGTATGAGCGCCATATGAACGGTGCGTTGTTCCTAGCCATCCTTACTCAATTTTATGCTTGAGGCGAGCACTACCGCCACCGTCACCGTTTCGCCTGAAAACATGTGTAAGTGCATATGTAACGGAGTGGATAACATGGTTATTATAATGAAAAAAACATCGCTGCTCAACGAACATCTTTCTCCAGATATTATGTATGCTTATGCCGTAGCGCACATATAAATTCTCAAATACACTTTCGAGCTCTCCATGGTCTTTCTCTATTGGATTGGATCGCATGTCGTGACAAAGTTTTTTTTCGTTTCGAGAAGGTGGTAGAATCCAAGCTGAAATATTTCTTTTCATTTCCTCTTCCCACATTTCATTCGTGAATTCCTTCATTAGATATGCCTCACATCCTTACGTTCCATTATTAATGCCTTGCCATAGACTATTATTATGATTATGATTACTATCATTATCGAGTGAGTCTCTGGTTGCAACTACGAGAGATATTTATAACATATAACTCGAGTATATATGATGCATGCACTGACCAGTCTTTCGTGCATAGATTGTTTTGATACAAAAAAGAACATAAAGGAACTGCACAGGTGAACAATCTACATCCATTTTCATTAATTACTGTAGTTTTCCTATCGAAGTTTTTACAATCTCTAGCATATTATTTTTCTTTGTTGGCATTACAATCTCGTCGGACTTGGCTGCATGTAATTTCACTGGTTAAAAATATATTACAGTACTTTTAAGTGCATGGACCTAAATTATTATTCAAGATATTTTTTAATTGCTAATTTTCATCAATACAATCTTACTTACTATGCATGCATAATAATACTAAAACATGATTGCGCCATAACAAAAATGATCAACATCGACATATTGCTCTAATCAAATTAGCTGAATTACTGGATTCAACTCCTCGGACTATATTGCACGTTTGATTGATTTTGAAACAGTGAAGCAGTTCTCGCTTTGCTGATACACTTTTAAACTAAAGATATATTCTTGAGAACTCATACAATTAGTACAGTACAAGCATATTCAAGCAACCTGAATTTTTACCCTTTATAAGGACCATGGCGTTCCCGAATAATGATTACGAAGATTCCTAGTGGTTGCATGTGAGCCCACAATAACGGAAGCGCATTCTATAATAATGCTCTCTCCTACATGTTTTGAATAACGTAAAAAAAGTATATCTAAACAACTTTCTTTCCTCCTGTCCAACCAGCTCACTGAAGAAGCAATTTCTTTCTGCGACCAGGGAGAGAGACGAAAAGGTCGTTGTCTGCTGACAAGACTGCATATAATATTTATGGCAGTTTGAAATTATCTAGATGTGTTTCTTACATATGGACATTTGTCATATAATCATAGCATGATGCATGTAGGTGGCAGCATACTACTAGATTCTTACCACAACATGGTTTGAACCTGTTATGTCATGTCTAAATTCACTAGATGATTACATCGTGACAATAAAATTTCCTACTGAAGTACACTAGTTTGCATATTATTACTGGGACGAGACCTTTCCGAAGGAGAAAGTTGTGCTTGAAGTTTGACGGTTGCAGTGTCGTTGTAGTAGTTTAGGTTTTGACGCATTGCATAATGCTCTGTGGTGGTACACACATGTAGCAACCATTAATAGGACGATTACTGTCCTGTGTCCCACCAAACCAATATGCCATGCCATCCACATCCTCTTCTGTCGAACTTTTCCCCTTGTATTATTACTCATATGTCTTGGGTTCGTTGGAGGTTTTGGAGTTTTTGGTGCGGTTGTTGTTCCACGAACAACTCCTCCTTATGCTTGACGCTTGCTGTATTTTTTCTCTCTCGCTATCAGTTATGTGCAGAGAGAAGTCATAAGCATGTAATGGTCATTGCTCATAATAATAAGCCATGCATGTTAATGATCATGAATGAGTGCGTTATAGCTGCTGCCTTTTCGCCTTGTGTCATGGTTGTCGGAAAAAGTACGCATTTGATATGGGGAAGAGCCACGCAAGTGAAAGAAGAACATGAAAGAAAACAAGCTGTTCCCAGTCATAAAACTCGTGTCGCAAACACCATTTTCACAGATTACATGTAAATTCTGAAGTGCCCTATTATTATTACTGCTCGCATTCTTGTATCAACGCGTCTCATCGTCATCATAGTCTTGTGCTTTTCACATTCATGCTGTGCTGATGCAGCTTTTATTTGTAGCATATCTCCTGAATAAAACTGCCTCTCTTTCGATGTATGTATGTATATGTATTACTAACGTTGTATATTTCTCTTTTCTCTTAAATTCCAGGTCTGTCCTCGGATATTTACCTCGTCCGTGAAGGGGTTGTCAACGAGTATGCCCTCAATTTCGTGGTCAATGTACCGTCTCAAATTGAGCAGTTGCACTTTTCCTGGCAGTCCCTCATCAAGAAGCCGGTGAGTAAAAGTGAAACATCTCTCCTTTCTCCACGTCTACAATTAATTTAGGCTCAGTTCTACTTCAAAACATGGTGTGTTGAATTTGAATCCCTTGCTGTTCGAGGGCATCAACCATGGCGGAAGAGCATAGCGAGGACGTTGTCATTTATACACTTTTAATGCTCCTACTCTCTCCCAAAGACTATTTCAATTAACTGTTAATTAAACTTTTCGGGTGGAATACTGTTGAGCTTGTCAGCAACTGTCAACTTGTTCATACTTGTCAAATGTATTGAATAATATTAAGGTTGAGCTGAAAGGGGATGGAAAACATTTGAAGTTAGGAGATTCTTGTTTACCAACGAATCAATATATCTCCAAAGAATATATAAGTCCTAATAAGGGCGGGTGCTGGTATATTAATCATAATAAGTTTTTTTGGGGGAAGGAGTCTTTTACTCTTACCAAAAACTCGCCTCTCCCAGATTCATTCATTAGGGGACGGATAGAATATTGTTCAAGTTACAATATTAAAGCTCGACTTTCACCAATAGCGCTAAAAGTCGACTATACATTCACACAAGCAGAGGAAAGGAAAACTAACTAATTCTTTTGTTACGAAAGTCTACAATTCTTCCAAAGCTGTATTCACTCTGAAAATCTGATTTAATTTGGAGCTTTCCACTTTCCTTCTCGTCTCTAATAAGTACACCAGCGTGCATATATGAACATGAAGTTTCGTCTATGTCACACAGAATAAAAGATGTGAAATCCGCTAGATACATACAATTCTACATTATGTAAAAGCGCGTACAGCAAATAGCACAGTCTTATCCAAATTCATATATTGCGGCTGCACTATAGTAATTTACATGGCGAAGCAAATAATGTTAAACAGAGAAATCCGAGCTCATTCATCAGACCATCCGTCTTAATTAAGTTGTGCATATGATTCTCATCTACTTTCCTTTCCTACGTTCCCCAGCCATGGCTTATACAAAAATGGTGTGTGCTGTAGTCAGTCAGTACGAGAATACCCATTCATCAGTTCTCCTCCTTTATTCCAGTTTGTTAAAACTTGCATTCACTTTACTTTACATCACACATCTTCGCTTATATCTAGTCGTTGCAAGTAAGTCAACCAGCCCGGAAGGATCATCATTCAGTAGAATCAGTAGTGTACACACACAATGCTTTTGTCCATCAAAATGCCTTCATTCATTATCCATCTCTTGTGTTGACGGATCGAGGAGTGAGACCGTGTTATATCTTCGTGTGTGCACCCCAGGCGGGATGTATCCCTTATGACTCGATATATTGAATGCAAAGCTCGGAAGCAAATGCTCACATGATGAGCTGAGAAAGCGTGTACTATTCTCATATGAACCAAATAAGCATATAGTGAGAGCCATTCAAAAAGAAAGAACGTTTGTCTTCCACCTTTCAATCTACATACATTATATTTTCAAACGTATGGCTCTCTCGCTGTTCTCTCAACTCTTCATAGTGCTGCACAGTCATTGGGCCTAGGTAAAGAAACGTAAGAGTATATGTATGCGCGATATGTGAGCACGCATTTCACTCCCAGATTTGAGTGTAAGCCCTGCAGGAGTTAGACTTTCATTTAAAAGCTGGAGGAAAGTGTGTGTTCACAGAGTGTCTGATAGGGATTTTGTTTGATCCATTTATGTACCCGTCCTCCGGTTCTTTCTGCTGGAGCTCGTATTTCACTTAACAACATCATGTCCGCTACTTTGCCCTGTTTGATATGACGATACTATTCTTCTTGTTGCCACCTTAGATTACTGAATCCTCTCCCCGGCGTTCGTTCGTATCTTATTTCCTTCTGAAAGCCAGCATAATTCTCGTGATGTGATGTGATGTCTGAACTATGCAATTTGGCAGCCGGATGTTTGCAATTTCACCCTTTATCTCTTGCGGGTAAATGATAAAGCTCATCTAGACTAGGAGCTTTCCCTTCGCAGGGAAGAACAGAGGGTATGATGAGCATGGTGTACACCTTAATTATTTAACTGATTAAAGGAGCAGGAGACGTTGGAATTTCCACTGCGTCAAATCAGGGAACATGTCTACAAAATTCGTGGGCTTTTGAGCTAGGATAAACGTCTTACAGTTACATTCAACATTCATTTTGTAACCATTATGGAAATGACGTTCATTAGCATTTCTTCCGGAGAAGGAGTTGCTTCGAGGATGAAATGATGAAAGTAAAATCTATCGCAAACAAAAAAATTAACCCCTTTTGGGCTTCCTACTCTCTTTCACAGGGTACGATGTTTTCAAGGAGTTTTAGAGAAATGCATTCTTAACAATTTCCTTGAAAAACTCCTTAAACTTCAACTTGTGCAGTTTCAAGTTTCCTCTGTACCTGTTGTTTTACCGAGCAAATGCAGAAAATTGTAAACCAACTTTTTAAAATTCAATTTATCATAATTTTCCTTGAAATTCAACTTTTAATGGGTTTCTTAAGTGTGCATTATATTCACGAAGGAAACACTCTGCATTCACAAGATCATTTAGTGGGAGCAGCACATTATTACACTGTTTATATACTCGCTCTTGTTCGTACCTCTTGCAGAAGAAAAAACGAAGAAGAAGTTGAGCAACGGTGTGTTAGCTATTAACACATTTCATGCATACTACATAAGTACATGGAGCGCCACAAGTGCAAAAGAGTGAAGCTCAAGTTCTTGCATAAATTATTCACAAGTGCACGTTTTGTACAGGGAACGTGTACATATTAGCTAATCCCGTAGGGTGGGTGGGAAGGTCATCGGAAGCTTACCCCTAATGTTAAGGTAAATGGGGAAATTGACCGTTTATATTATTCAGGTGGGTGGGTGGGTAAAAAATGGCCAAAAAAGTGATTACCTAAGTACATGTTCCCTATTTATCCTTTAACAACTTCATTTTGAGGATCATTTAGGATCAAGTGAAGATCTCGGATGTAACATGGACCCATTTTGGCACCTTCATTTCTGGAACTTGATAATGTCACCCACGAAACGTGCATGGGTTGACAATAATTCAAATGACCCTGCGAAATGTCTTCAGACTCAGACCCATAAATGCACAAGTGTGCAAACTACGGAATACACCACGAATTCACTATTTAGCATTTTTGTATCAACTCAGCCTCACCAACCACCACTAGAATTTTATTCTTGTGCTAACTTCTATACTCAAGACCTTTTAGTCTGGCCGAACCCTGAGGGTGAAATATTTTACTACGTTTCTCTTTTTTGCACATGTATTTTCGTGACTTTCATTCACCCCCTTAAGCAATTATTGCAATGGCGCGGAGTGCCATTGATCATATAGTTAGACTTCGAGAGCTTCCCAGCGTCCAAGCAAATGCAACACCACAACCTCAAAATCTCTTCGTGTATTGCTCTACCCCTCGGCCTGTCCTCGACACGGAAGTGTCTGGTGGCCACTATGGACGACCCCTCTACCAAAATAATGTTCTGAAGTATGAGTTCATTTAGCGAAGAAGAATTTTTTTTAAAGTTCAATTCATATCACGATCGAATGCTGAAAACTGATTATTGTTGCGTTTATGTAGACCCGCAGGAGTTCACAGTTATTATAATATCTCATGGGATCCGAGGGTCAGAAGAGGGGATCCGTTGCAAACGAGACAACGAAGGGTACACCCTCAACGAGAGCTTCCTCTGCTCAAATTTTATTTGGTCATTTATGAGTGCAGCAAGCTCTCAACCGTACGTTACGTGTTTTATCCACAGGAACAGCTAGAATGTGAGAAAATACGGAGAAAGCTCACCGAGCCTAGGAAGAAGACGGCAAAGGAGCTTCTGAAAGGACAGAAAAAGCAAGCTCGCGTTAGTGATCCTCAGGCGATGATTCGAGCTGCAAATATGCGCTACGCCCGTCTTGCCATTAGCAATCTTCACCCAAAAGAGAAAGATGCTTTCCTCGTTGAGCTCACTGGAGAACTTGATCAAGACGAAATATGCTTCAAAGGGCAGCGCATCGGAGCTGCGAGGATTTTGCCGAAAGTTCCTTCGCGAAAAAAGAATCTCGTTGATGTGGCATGTCAGATTTGGCCAGAGGATTTCTTCAATTTTGATACACAAGTTGTTCCAGTTCTGGAACGACTCGTTGGAGCGGTCTGCTACCAGGTCAATTGGGCTACAATAAAAATCTATCTGTTTTTTGAACGAAATCATTCGGATATTTTATATTTTTTTTGAAGTATCACGCAAAATAACATTACCAACAGGCGCGTATGGAAGTGTTGGAGGAAGAGGAGCTCAAAGCTCTCAAACTGGAGCGAGAGCTTTTCGAGGAGCAGAAGCGGAATGAAGAATTGGAATTGTTCAAGTACAAAACTCGTGTTGAAAGGCATCTCGCAGAAGAGGAGAGGCAGGCTGCACTCGCCCGGCAGCAAACTAGAGATGAAGCCTTTGGGAAGATTGGTGTCAGTTTATTTGCTGGTGTTTTCGTTAAGTACAGTATGGAAGAAGCGCTACAAGCTCTCGGAGATGAATATCTGCTAATTGAAAAGATTAACCACGCCATTCAAACTGACCTCAAGTCTTGGATTAATAAAAGAGTAGGTCGTAAAATGAAGCAGTACTATCTCTCAAGAAGGCTACTCGACGGTATACTTGTGATAATCATTTCTCAAAGTTAATGAGAGTCGGCTATCAGCACAAACGGCATTATTTATATAATTGCATTACGTCACCATGTTTTTCCACAGAGCTGATACGAGTGGCTTTGAATGAAAAGGAAGCTGAGACTGCAGCGGACATATGGAAGGACATGTTCAGCGAAGAGCCAATGCGTGGGTATTCTGAAGATTCCAATCTAGTCCCACCACCAACTCCAGGAACATCGATCTATACTTCGGATGAGGAAGATCGGGGCTTTCTCACAACTTCCAACTACTTCGCGGGAGAAGGGGAATATGATGATGAGTAGAAAGTAGAATCGTGTTTAGTCGGGAGATAAGTTCGCAGTAGTCTTACAAGTTCAATCCAAATACCCAACCGCATTTTGAAGAAAATTAACGTAATGCGCATCACCTGTACCATTTGAATAAAGATGTATGATATCTAATCTAAGTTAATTCCGGGAAGCCTTCATTCGTACCATTTTTCATTGAAAAGTTTTTTCATTAGGTTTTAATACCTCATCGTGAATAGATAAAAGCATTCAAGTCGAATTTCAAGAAAGTCGGGGCTTACTCGAACCCACACCGCGAAATCACTACAAATGCTGATTTCCGGCAAGAACCAGTACCAGCATGTTCGGAAAGAGCAGAAGCTATAGAAATGAGTCTCGACTGTCATCATGAAGTCATCTTGGCCATATGGAGCAGGTCGTCAACTCCAAACAATTGAATAGCCGCTGTATTTCCTGTCCAGCAGCCGTGTAAGAGAAGTCAAAGGAGTGCATGAATGGGAACATGGGAATGGGAAGAGTTCACTAAAGATTTTCGGTTGAGTGTTCGGAAGGGTCCATGTAGAGACATGGAATGTACTAATTCATACGTCGTACTTCGTACATATACCTCCTTTCTACCTGAGTACACCTTTGGCTGGGTTTTACCTGATTCTTGTTCGGCTCAAGTTCTCCGGGTTTAATAAAGTCCCGAAATATCTACGCATTTATGAAGCCTGCATATCTCATGGAACGAGGTCCGAATTCCCATCTATTTATAAATTATTAAATTAAAAGCTACTCTGTGTTTTGTTCTCACCTTCCTTTCCACCATATTACAATTTACACACATGATGCACAGTAAAAACTTCTCCCAGGAAGACCATACATTGTATATATCCCTTTAGAATTTTTGGATTGAACGATTAACTGGAAGCACGTAGTACTCCACGAGTTACGTAACCTCATTTTTTCATGTTATGCAATAATTATTTGCTCAAAGTGCAGCAGTAATAAAGACAGGAAGACTTTATATTATGCGAGTTGGAAACGTCAAAAACATCTCATAAAATGAAAAATTAATTTACATGCTAAGTCGGAGATTTTACATCATATTTCAAGTAGATCATTTCCATATTTCCGCAGTTCAAGGTTCTCACTTGTCTTTGGACGACTTCCTATGAAGACCATATATAGAGCGGAATGTGCATAATATTTGTGGCAAGATTCCACCAAAGAATTTCAGTCAACAGGCGAAGACATGTGCGGACGCAAATTTGCGTGAATCCCGAGCAAAATATCTGCTGTTAACCTGACAGAAGTGAAAGTTTCGGGGACAAATTTTAATTTTCAATATAAATTCAATGTGCATAAAAGTAGATATGCCTGCCGCAAGTTCTGATCTGACTCAATTTTTTAATAAAATAAATCTCCCTTTCATCATACTGTCAAAAACATTATGTGGGTTACACCTAAAAATGTTTGTGCACAGGGATTTTTACTTTGAGTGCGATTTTTCTTTATTTTCTGAAATTAGTTTAGTCGCAAAAGGTAAAGGTGTGCCCCATTGTCATACGTATCCTATAAATAAACCAGTGCAACTTGGGAAACCCTAATTCATAAATTACGCAATTTCCATTAGTTTTTGATTATTTTTGTCAACGAACTATATTTGAATGATATAATATTCCTTCGAGGAGAATGTTTTGCTGTCGACGCAGCAATGTTCCGGGTGTAGTTTCTGTATTCTCCCGATACCAGTAATCATTCATACATTCATGTCATTATATCTAATGTGTCTAACTTTTCGCCTTCAGTGCGCAATTATTCACCCTGCTTCGCCTTCTGCAACATATATTCTGTTTGTGGTCTTCCGAAACCCCAAGTCATTCCTTTATAGCTTTATGCTAGTTTGCTACCTAACGAATGCTGCTTTGAGGTCTATCGACATGTAGGTCTTTGGATTTTATTTGTTTCTTTGCGTGAAAATCTGATATCGTTGCGAAAGTGCTCCTCACGTGCTCGTTATCGTGAGAGCTCATTGAATTTAATGCGCATACCGCAATACAGCAAAGCACATCACATCATTAGTTCTCCAGTTTCATTATTTGGATACTTATATCTCTTCGAAGGTATCTGATGTATCTGTAATTGAGAATAACTTCACAGAGGGTTTACCGAAAACGTTGCAATCTCTTTCTGAGTGAGGATTAGCCTTGGGCCTGGCCTTGAAAGTAGAAGTAGAAAGTGAAATGCTAAATTCCAACATTTGCGTACGACGTGCCAATTAATGTCAGTCTGTTACGAATCCATATTTAGAAACAGCTACAGAGCGTTATCAACTTTCCCCGTAGGTGAAAGTGTATACCTATCTATCCCTTTCAATTTGACTCGTAATACAGCATTTCTACGAAAACTGAAATGTCAGTAGTCACAGCGTACAACAGCGATATTGTTGATGAGACTTCAGCAAAGTCAACATTTGCACACTCACCCGTGAAGATACATTGTATAGAATGCATACGTTTACCTTTTCATTTTCCCTTTTTATCAATATTCAACTATATTAGACTGGTGCTGATTCACTGTTCTCGTGTTGCTCGTTATATAATGTTCTTTTGTTACACATCAACACTCATTAAGAATCCGTAAAGACGTGCATATATCATAGCTGGAAGCTATGACAAGACTTTTGCTTCTTCCAGACTTTCGTATGAGTCCTGGACTTCAAAATGTAGGCAGAAAATATAATTCTTCAGGTTAACATCAAGACGGAATGAAATGCGAAGTGAAAACAACAGACAACTTCAAGTCGATTTACTCTTCCGTCGAAACCTTCCATTCATTCTCATAGTTTTTTGGCAGCATCTCAAAAGAATTCATTATGAGTCCTTGTCACGCCCGATCAATACTCGTTCCTTTTTGTGAAACATCTCACGAGCGAATGTTTTCTGCAAGTGACAACGTGACTGCTTTCAGAGCACATGGCACATGCATATATACGAACGATAAGTCAGCATGTCTGAGGAGAAAGTCAAATTCTATCACCACAATCGGCTGATAAATGGAATACTAGGAAAAGGATGAAAAGGAGAGATAGTATTCAGAAATAAACTCGACTCGACTGGTTGAGAAGTGATGATATTGACTACAATATTGAATTATCGTACCTTGACAAGTTAATCTGTCTTCTCTCGACATGTATCTTCTTCGACAAATTGAAAAATATTGAGCAAGTTCATGGACTGGTATTATGGACTAGGTCCTCAAAAAATACAAAACATGTTACACAGTACAATTTTATGAAATATGTGTATAAATTTTGTAATATCTCTATTATCATAGGGAGATTAAATGCACTATGCATACGAGTTTCCAAACTCACAAAGACGTATAATGTCCTTTGTAAAGAATGTTGAAGCAAGAGATTCTGAAGTCTCAGACAGTCGGGACCATTGAACTATAATCATAGTGAAGATAGTGCAGAACCTCGCATACCTGAAGTACACAAGGGCATTAAAAACTTCATATTTTGCACATTGTTGTTTGCTAAAAAGAATCTCCTTTCCCCTGTTTGAATCTCAACGGGAGCAATATAATTCGTTCGCGTCGTACTTCATCAAAGTACGAGTACCTACTTCAGTCTAGTCAAGGGAGGTACTTGCTAGAACGTTTGAACTTGAACATGCTTTAATGTGCATAGATTGTAGTGTAGTATCCTGCATGAATGCAGCAAGGTTAAACACGTTTCGTAGTGTCCCACTCTGTTTTCACTAACATGGATCCCGTTACAAAGAGATTAATTTGGAGTATGAATAGCTCCCACTTGAATCATGGGAGAAAGTTTGTCTTTTTCATTAGCATTTAATTACCATTCATTTCATTCTCCTTGGTAGATTGTGTATAGAATTAGAAGCGCACAACTTGACTGGGAGTTTGGAAAGGGCTTGATGTAGTGTATATTACATTTGTGCCTCTTTGTCCGCGATACATATCTCTTCTTATTTCGAACAGTTCTTTGAACTACGGATCCTATGCGCATGTAATTTCACTCATTCAATATGATATAGCTTATTAACACTCTTTATGTATGTGTACTCTTTGTATCCTTCTCATTTTACCTGATTTTTTATCATTCTGAAATGTCATTGTTGTTGGATAGAAATACATATGTCTGCCCAGTACTTAGAAAGCAGGTAACTTGAGACCTGATTGTTTTTCGAGTTCAAAAAAACTGCTGAGATTACTTCCTTGGAACAAAGTGCGTCCCTTTGGCTGTGCCTAAGCCCAAGGCAATAGAAATAATCAACTCATAAATGTGAAGGATCATGTCCCATTTAATCATGTATGTATAACAAGGAAGTAACAAAATCTTATTTATTCATCGACAACGAGTAAGATATTACATGTCTTTCATAGTTTCATGTTTACGATTTTTAAAATTTCATCATATTTATTACATGACCCTTATTGCGCATTTTCTTTTACGTGATGAATTTACATCCCTTTATTTAATGGATGTTTTGAACGCAGGAAAAATGGCGGAAAAGTGATATTTCCCATTTAATCAACATTTTCCAAAATAGCTGCAAGAAAATGTCATGGACTAGAAAGTACATGTCATTTATAACGCCCGGTTATTTAACTTTCTCACTTCTCAAGGCTAATTGGAAGCTAAGTGAAATATTTAATGGATTACAGGAAGATATTTTCATTTACAGCGATTATACATTTTCTGTTCCTGAATAATGACAGATCTCAAGCATCTCTGAATTTGAAAGAAGTAAAGCTGAAATTATATCCGAATACATCGTCACAACTTTCACAAGTGCTTGCAAAGACATGAAATTTGCCTATCAATCATAATGGCACATGTAGACCTAATTTATTCCATTTTATATAGCCTATTTCCTCAACTTTGGAACTTTTCCCCAATTTTATGCCTCCGTAGCTGCTGCGTGTGATATAAAACTTTAAAGAGCAATATCAAACTGAACTTAAAATACTTCGAAGGAAAACGGCTGAATAAAGAAATGGAAAGTGGATAACATGACAAGGGAAAGAGGATATTGAAGTACTTCTTGTTACGTGTTCAATGCCCAGCAAATCTCTTGACGTAAGTACAAAGCTGTATTGATTTTAGTCTTACTTTCATCACAGACCTTCTTCCAGGAGACACACACGTGGACAAAATTGACTTTCACAGCACGCCTGTGTTATCAAACATCTTATTACGTTCATATTCATACATGATTTGACTGAAATGCAATGAAAAATGCTTTCATATTTCAAACCAAAAATAAACTTGTTTCTTTAGTGGCGTCTCTGTTCACTCACCCGAGAAAATGAAGAAAGGAGTGCTCCCTTGAAGGAATAATCTGTGAAAGTTGTAACGCTGTAAGCGATCAACACAAATGGTCATCCAACACCCAGCTTCTTTGTATGTGGATATATAGATTAATACTCATTCCCTCCTTCTTGACAACGACACCAAACCAAAGTTCATCTCTCCGGAAAACTTGGCACTTACTTACTTCCAACCATTTATCACTGAGCGTCATGTCCTGCATGGGAAGTCGAGCCGGTCAAATAAATCATTGTGTCACCAACTCACCACCCTTCCTCCGAATTAATCAGGATAACAGCAATATGTGAATATCGGTTACAAGTTAATAATATTATAGTGTACCCGCATTATCGATCGATGTACCTGTTACAATTCATGTATGCAATGAGCACCTTCACATCATTTGTATCTGTCTCCCGTTTTAAGCACGATTTCAAAAACCACAAATTCATCTTAGAGTTAAGATTACCACGTGCAGTAATAATTACTCATGTGTCATGTCCAGAGTAGTAAAGCGAGTAGGAGTTTGGTATGGGTCAGCTTGGCCTTGAAGTAATCCTTTTTCTTATGGACGAGTACCAGAAACCCATACTATTTTCGTATTAGTTTCATTTTTCATTTTCCACAAGTCGTTCCAAAATTGGAACCGATAATAATATTTTATCAAGTTGCATTATATATGTGATTCGTCTTGTCTTGAAGTCTTGAACATGGCTCGAGTTCCAACTACCAACTTGTGGCTTAGTGCTGCTCAGAAACTGAACTCGGCATAATAATTTATCTAAATTAGACAGATCCCTTGTTCCTCATGTTCTCTCAAGAACAAAGATGAAAAGTACAAGATTCCAGTTTCAGTTCAGCCCAAGAAGACATAACTTGGCCATTTCGTTTTGGTACATTTGTCACGAACGTCCTATTCTAATGATTAAGGTCAGAAAAGGAAGGTAGTTGCAGAGGGTCGGTTCATGTGTACCATATCTACATATATTATTCTTAAAGTAAATTGAGCGCGTGTGTGTACACAGTGTGCAGTAGCTCTCTAACCACAAATATCAACCATGCCTCTTCCAGGAAACGTATAATAGTTTCCGTTAAGTAATGTTTTTCCTTTGTCATATTCCTGGTTAGGTTCGGTTGGTCACTGCTCCTCCAACAACCGAAACATTCGTAGAGGAAATATAAAAGTAAGAGATCCAGCAGTGATCCAGTATTTGGAGTAGCATCACGTTTCCTCAACTCGTTATGAAAGCAGTCATCACCTCATTCCGAAATCATCCTCGTTTTACAAGCCCGCCGTTGCGTAAGGATGGGCTGGAGGTTATATACAGGTCATTTCCTCGTGGAGTCTTGAAGGCGTCCTTCGTCATCCCTCCTTTTAGCTTATAAATATGAATGAACTGAATAAAGGGGAGAAATTCATTGAATCCAGTAAAAGACGTGGTCACGTTCTCCTCCTTTCCGTAATGCAAACTACATAGGCTTGAGTGCTCACCGCTTACAAGATGATAACGACCCGCACCGTACCATTTTCAAAAAGGAAATCTGCTACCTTTCCTTTACACAATGTATGCATGCTTAGATCATGTTGAATCCAAATTTGACAAGAACAACCCAATAGCAATTTATTTATTTGCGAAGACGTTCGGATTTCAGGTCCAGAGTAATCCAAATGGCACACAAAAATACTACCATGTTTATTGTCGGTTGGAAAGAGTCGTCGACACGATACGATTATACCTTTTCCCATTCCCACGAGCATTGGATTTTTTGTGCCAATGGGCGCAGTCCTTCATTTTCTTTTATTGTCCTGCAAATGGATGTATGCGAAATGAGACTACTTCAGAGAAGAAAAGTGTATGAAAAGTGGCACGGAGAAAGGTCGTCTCTGAATACATATTCATTGTGTGCGTAGAGAACGTGAGCAAATACATAATAAAAAATGTTCCACGATATATGGGCATTTTTAGTAATCACTTCACTAGAAAATACTGGGAATACCAAAAATACTCCTATAGGCAGTCTTTTTGGTCGTCTCGTACTCGAATGGCCACTATACATGACAATTGTAATAACTTTTTTAGGCTAAAATAGGATGTGTAAGTAGAAGTAAACTTGCTCCACATTCCAAGAAAAGGCCTTTCTCCGTGACTTTTATATCCTAAATGACATCCTCCAAAACAAAATCATTTCGCATTTATATATGCCCTTCGCTTCTCTATAGGAGTATGGGCAAAGTAGGACGGGGAGAAAATCAGGTGTATATATTACAAAAAAAATTCGCTGAGTGTGCTTATCTTCGTCTTGTTCTAACTTTTGCAGTATGTCATTAGGAAGAAAAGTTGGGGCGTTTGGAATATCTTCGTTCGGATCACCATAACAGGTGTATATATGGAACTTTATATATGAGAGTGCTTTCACCTCACACATTCTCTCTCCCCTCAGCTCCCATTTTAGGTCAGCCAATTTTATTTATTGTGTTATACTTAAAGTTGGGGCGAAACTGCGGGAATCTCTTGTCAAAACGAGCACTTTACAAGTAGACTCTTATGCACACTTGGGCTGCCATATAATGCTCGTCCGCATTCGCCCCAGTGTGGAGCACATAGACATAATCATGTCAGACAAAAAACGAAAAAGAAACTCTTCTCTCTCGAAGTAAGAGAAACACAATTCAATTTTATATTTATCTTCAAGTTCACTGAGAACCGAAAAGAAAAGATACAGTATGGAAGGGAAAGGGCTTTGGCAATTTCAGATTTTTTTGAGAAAATTTTCTCTCGAAGAAACTTGTCAACTGCCTAACAAAAGTCCCACAAAGGGCGAGTGTGTGTGAATGCATGAATGCAATTTCATTTTATGTGACAAGCTTACTCTACTCAATGAATTCGGGGCTGACTGGAACTGTGGAACTGCATCGCAAAAGGGATTTTCCTTCATTGCAACGTCGTCCATTTTCCTCACACATATCATAAGAAAGTTTTTTTGCAGACAAGATTTTATCAGAAAAAGCAACAAACGATATCGGATATTTGTATGCTTCCCATGAGCCGTTTCTTGCTGTAGGCAACTCGTGAATTGCTTAAGTACGTGGGATGACGAATGCATAGGAAATGGGGAATGGAACATACTCTAAAGTTTCCGGCAAATTGGTAGACTGGAAAATGGATAAGTAATTCTCTGTGAACATCATATATTTCGAAGCACTGGCCAAGGGCTAGTGAAATGAAGTTGCGGGTTACCTTTAATCCTAACTTATGTCTAAGGGGAGAAGGAATGAGCAATAATAAAAGTTTTTGTGATTTGGATAATCATCGGCTACCAATATATCAAGTGAAATTGCTGTGAGAGCATGATGTGACGAAGATGGCAGTAGGAAGTTGCTTTTCAAATGTCGAATGCAAATACCATGAAAGCGCAAGTTCCTTTTAGAAGAAGTAGAGAAAGCAAGTATGTAAAAGGAAGCAAAATAACTTTTGCGACTGTGAGAAGTGACGCTAATCGTAAGTCTGTCTGATGCAGCTGTCTGGAATGGAATCGAGGACAAAAAATACGGAAACAATGCAACATATATCCGTCAATAGTGTAGAATGTGCACATATATAATTGCTTGTCTTCACAACTTGGTTGCAAACAATCGCACAATTCCCCAATTACTTCTCGTGAAAGTAAAACTCAAGATATATCACGATATAACCGTTTGTCCAGACCTTGAAAGCTTAAATAAAGAACTCATTTATTACAACTTTACAAGCTTGGTTAAGTTATAGTTATTATGACAAGGACGACACAGCGTGGTGGAACTGGCGGTCTCAATAGGATGTCTGCGGCATGCACTTGTGTCTTGTGTGTGTGTGTTGTGTTCTTCACTATTGCACTTGGAACTTGGAAGTAGAGAAAAGTGAAATGCCTTCGTGCAAGTTACTGACAGAAATTATGACTTGGTTCATGCTGCGTTGAATACTCAGTATGGGAGATGATTCAAGGTTTTTATTTCAGGAACGACCACCAACAGCATAAAATTCCGCATAAAATTAATGCGAAAAATCAAAATATTATTTTATAGCAAAAATTCGGTGCATAAATATACCTAATCCTGTCATAATATTAGTTAAAAGTTATGAAAGTTTAGCTATGAAATGAAGGGAAATAAACATGTCATTTTTTGGATGAGTCAGGGCTTCACGGAGCCTGTAACTCCGCAATACGACGACTTTTCACTTCCACGTTTCAAGAACTCTCGAAGAGACGAATGTTTTTCAATCTGCCATTTCCAATCTCAACTTATTCAGACAAAGACGGGCTCGAGTGGTTCCTGGAAGAACTTGCTACGTGAAGGAAATCACTTATTGTAGTTTTCTTGAGATGAAAGGGCATGGTGAGTTTTTTTTTGCAAATTGCCAATTCAGCGGAACATTTAATGATCTTCAAACAGTTTAAGGTACTCTATTTTTACGACTACGCGTCGGCTACTACGACGTATTTTTGTTGATAAAACATCTCCACTCCAGATATTTGCTGTTTACAGTTTACATTTCAAGAACAACAAGGACTGGCCGGCCTTGGTCTATTTTTTAACAAGAACTTTGTGGCGTCTAATCTGAAATTACATATTAACAGCAATTGGATTTTTGTTTCCGCAGTATTTTAATTTCCAGCCTTCTAAATTAAATCTGAAGCAAAATGCTAATTTCTTAATGCTGTCTACGTAAATAACTGTTTGCAAATTCGACATCCCTACACAACTAAAAGTGCATAGATAAGTAGGAGCAGTTTGTAGGAGGAGGATATTCAAACTTCCGGAAAGAAAGCTTGTTTGCTTTCCATGTTAATTCAGTTTTAGCTGGATGGAACATCAGATTCCTGCTTTACGTCATCTACTCCGAATAAAATTCTCCAGGGTAAAAACCTACATTTAAAATGCATTCGTTCTTAAGCGAAATTCACATCTCGCGTATCTCAAATCAGTTATTCAGTGAGTGGAAGTATAAAAGTGGAATACAAAAGTGCATAACTCCCACACTTAATGACGTAAAGGCCTCAGGAAAGCAACATCGTGGCAGTCTGGCAGTTTATTAAGCGTTAAAAATAAACAACCCGAAGTATTCTTCAAGTGCTCTAACTGAAAGAAATTGTTAAATATTCCAGGTTCTGTTCGTTTGTGTAATCCCTTTCATGGAAGTGTGATACATCAAATCAAATCACTTCTCATGTTCTATACACACACTTTTAGTTCGCTATTAAAATTGGATGGGAAAGACTAATCTCTAGCTTCGCAATAAATCATCATGCGTCACTGGACGTGCTTAGATTTTTTCGACGGTGTCGGTTTACAAGGTTTCCCTTGGGGCAGAGTACATGAATGTATGCAAAAGATACCTAAGTCGAATGTCGTTGTAGCCTGTGTGAGTTTGGAAATCATGTTACAGCCGCTCCAATTCCTTCCATCAGACGATATGAACTTTTTATAAATAAATTTCAAAACGACCATGCATTAGTAAATATTGTAGAGATTGTCCGTTCAGAGTTCAAATGAGTTTTGCAGAGCTTTGTTTTATCTCTTTCCGCATAGATACTTTATTTGGCACACAACTTTTGTGTATACGATCTGAACATTGAAAATAGTACTATTGTAAAGCATATAACAAAAAGTCATCACAATATTTACATTATTTTGGTTTATGCGTATTTCTGCATAAAGTTTAAATGATAGCTCCTAAACTTGTCCAGTACCATCTTCATTTTCTCAATAGGCACCAGTATTGTGGACCTGGAAAGAAGCCAAAAAGAAGAGAAACGAGGTTAAAAGAGAAAAGGAAAACAAAGTTTCACGTGTTTCCTTCCTTTGTTGTACTTTGCGTTAGCACTATAGTACATTAGTCTTAGGTAAGCTGATTATTTGCCAAAATGAGGAAACTTTTCTTTTAGCGAAAAAAGGAGTCAACGAGACACGACAACACGCACCCACACAGATACAGACCAAGTCGCAGATGCGTAATTTACGAGGACATGAAATCTGTTACCTGAAATGATAGGTACCAGGAAGTTGTCCCATCCCGGATCCTGGCACAACACAAATCCCAGTCTCATCCAACAGACCCAAACAGTAAAGGACATCTGGCAGCTGACCAGCTTTCTCCGCTGCTTGGATAGCCTTTTCAGGCAAATGAATCTGGAAACGAAATCAAGAAAAAAAGTTTTTCCTCTGCGTTTCTCTTGTCATTACTATTTATATGTGACTACACCCTTCCCTTTGTAAAGTACAAGTAACTTTCTCTTCCCACACGAAATTAAAGAGTAACAACTCTCCGATATTTCTTTTCCAATTGCATCTTAATGTTGAAATTAGAGAAACTCCATTAAAGGGTACAGAGTAAAAATATGCATTAGCGAAGGTTTTAACTTGCGGCTAACTAGCTGCATCGTTCAAAATCCCCGGAGACTACAGTTTCATTTCCTTCCACATGCTTCGTCTATAAATCACCTCCTTCAGGTCCGGAAGAAAGAGGAAAGCTGGTGATCTGAGATTGGATTGGAACTTACTGTACTTAGTAAATTGATCTTGATCGTAAAGTGAACCGAGGGAGAACATCTTGGCATACATATACGCCCAGTCTAAATTGCACACGATTAAGAACTGCAGTCATGCATGACCTTCTTGGAAGCTTCACTTTTTATGGGCCCTCGTCTAATTCGAATCTAAGACTCATTTCAATAGCTAATGTGCATGACATTTACAGCAAGTGCGTCGGACTGTAATCTCTGCAAAAACGTATTACTTATCATTGTGATAGTAATACTGGAGCAATGTAAATTAAGGTAACAGTCGGAGCATGAATACAAACGTTATAGGTACATTACAGGAATTGGCTTCCACGAAAGATTAAGAGATTAAGTTTTTTTGCCTGACTACTCTCCTGGGATATGTATTTTACATAAAAGTAATTTGTGACTTCTGTGGCAAGTTGTTTGCAATGAAAACTAGTAAAATGTGGATTTTTGTTGAGAAAAACGGCTACACGCGGATTCTTTTAGTTGGAACTTGAACATTCTATGCATACCAAAAAAAATCCATGTAAATATTTATCTGGCTCTGTGTGGTAAATATAATGGGAAATACATCTGGATAACAATATATGAATCTGTATCAAGTGACTCCTGCCCTGACCATCCGAAACAAAACCGAGCAACATGGGAATTGCACAACTTAGTAAATAGGATACATTCATGTTTCTCAACGTAGACACACATCCGAAGATGTTCCCAATTCCCACATGTGCTATCATAAATGCATGTTGTACATGTGCACGTGTGGATCCAATTTTGTGATTATTTTCCATCTGTGGCGAAAAATATGGCTGGAGTATAAAGGAAGAGGTGTACCTACCTGAGGGAAAGCATACATTGCTCCTTCCAACCGCGAACAGGTAATCCCAGGAATTGCATTCAACTCCCGGTGGACCAAGTCTGCTCGTTCAGCCAAGTTGTTCAGAATTGTTGACTTCTCTTGCATAAAGAGCTCATAGGATGGATCCGTCTCATTTGGTGGATCCACAAGACAGTCCACAACAGTCTGTTTATTTGAAGAAGAAATGAAAAAAAAGAATGTTCAAAGAATTTTGGTATACAATATTGCAAAAATGTTCCGCTTTAATACGCCTTGTGAAAGGCTAATTTTGAAGAAAAAATTCTCAAAGGATTTCATTGTGTAGCGGAATGATTATAAACCACAAAAAATGTTCTATGCAGACACATTCAACGGCTTCTGGCGTTATGACTTTTTGACACTTCCTGGTTTGAGATGAGCACATGGAGGATACCACAAACATGAAAATAATGAGCATATTATTTACATGATCAAAATTGCTATTTTTTAAATCAAGGACAAAAAATGATTTAATATTTCAATATGCTTTCCAAGAAATTAAGAATGTCGAGTCTCGTCAGTTGTGTCGGTATTTTATTGTTTCATACAGGCGAATTTCTATCAAAACGACTCGACATAACTCGTAAAGACAAAGCGCTCCCGCTTTCACCAATTATTTAGACAAGTTTCAGAGGTTTCATACTGCGTATCAAAGATGATGAATATCAGAATATCAAAGTGCGTGTACGTCTTTCATCTTATTTTTCTGAAAATTATACGCAGGCAGGAAGATGGAAGAGCCTTGAGCATGAGAGTAAAACTGACATCAAAGCGACAGCATGTCGAAAGAAACTGAAACAATTCCTCGAATCCATTTTCAGAGCGTGGGATTTAATGAAGAAGTTACTCGTACGAAGAAAAATGTCTACGCCACCGTCTCCTTTTGGCTTTCAAATTAACGATCCTCATAAAATGAGTATGTACTTAATTCGA
This sequence comes from Heteromurus nitidus, assembly GCA_034687055.1. Lineage (NCBI taxonomy): Eukaryota > Metazoa > Arthropoda > Collembola > Entomobryomorpha > Entomobryidae > Heteromurus > Heteromurus nitidus. The sequence goes on from JAQFZW010000409.1 coordinate 60,572, forward strand.
TCTTGTGTAAAAAGCATGGTCTACTCTTTTCTCAAAGCTAGAGATGTTGGCCCTTCCTGCAACAGGATACTTAAAACCATTGTCGAGCGATAAATGTCAGTGTCTTCAATTTTCAATTTGGGAACGAGGCGGGTTCTGGATTACATTACACACAAAAGGCTTGAGCCACGAAGTGTTAATTCGTAAAAGGAGGAGCAAGCTTGACAAAGGAAATATAAAGGCATTTGTATCTTCCATCAGTGGAAATAGCTCACCCATGAAAATTCACTCACTCTCAAAAAAAACTCTGAAGTCCCAAATGCCTGTGATATTCAATATTACACAAATGAAGAGTATCATAGGGGAAATTTGCGAAAAATTTTCACAAAGGGGAAGTCAAGGTACATGAACGTATCATTTACGCCAGCAGCAAAATAAATACTTTCGCAACATAGTTGTACCAGTAAACATGAGTTCAGAACAGAAAAGGGTTACTGCAGTGAATCTCTCACAGAATAATGCCTGGACGCACTATGAACTTCCGATTTTATCACATTAGACCCAGCAGGAGAGCAAGGAAGCATATTCTACATTGTTGCAAGTCTTCTCAATACCTTTTGCTCACGGCAGTTCTCCATCGCCGTCCTTAAAAAATGCTAGAAACCGGTGATGTGAATATGCATTAGATGCTTTTATGTTCGTTCAAGAGAATTGTAACGTGGAGTGTGGGTCCTTTCCAAAAAAAAGATATCTGTCTTCTTTTGTGATTTACTTTTAGAGACCAGCCAGAAGGTTGACTCCTTCCTCATAAGATCCACTTTTCTCCAGTGAAATATTGCAAGTCTTGGGCATATCGCACTCGCACAAGGCACACTCGCTTCTAAAATATGCATTTCGTTGTGGACCTAATGTCTAGGACGGGTTTATTCTTCAAGCAGTCTAATTTTCTCCAGATTAATTTTTTTGAGGAAATGCGCCATACGCTTCCGCCTCTTGTACACATGCACAATGCCGGCGTAGCTGGAGGAATGTCATTAACATGTAAAAGGAGATTTAATGGCAACTAAGGAAAGTAAATTTGCTATTTTTGTTCGAAGTAATGGCTGAATATAAGACCTTCAATCTGCAAATGTGTATGTATACATGCCATTTTGTGGAGGCGAACTCCTTGTATGAACATCGTGTACTTGTATACAAATGACTCATTTGTAATGAGATATTTTTTTAATGCGATGTGGCAACTTAAACTCCGGCGAGGTAAATCTACTTCCTTCTTATCTCAACGGGATTCTTCGTCCGAATGACCGTTTTGAACTTGGGACTAAAATGGTAGCATGAGTCTAGGAAAAAACACTCCAAGCATCGTATTATTATGCAATATGTTAACTTACATATCTACTCTAACTCCTTCTATTCTTTGAAACATAAACTTAAAAATTATTATATACATGACCTCCCCTAATGTGCAATTTACTCCCAAGTACACAACAAATTCGAATAAATTTTGAGCTGGGTAATTAATTTTTATGTAAATCGCTTTCTCCTTCAAGTGAATCTCCACTTATGGTGCAGGTGGAACACTGTGGTTAATTTGGAGTGTGCAACAAGATGGAAAACGGCAATAACACTTGCAGCGAAATCAACAAAAAACTTTTTTGTCCCTGAAAACTGCACTATTTGGTTTTGCAAACTCTTATTAACATGTGTCCCGTGTGTGGAATATGGAACGTCCATTAGTCGTTTGCCGTAAATGTTTAATACACTCGACGAAAGTTTTTCTTGTCACAGCTGCCGCGAGCACTTAAAGATGATGATCATCACCATACCTGCTCTTCAGTGGCGTTCCATTCATAAGGGCAGGAGGTGCATTGCCCCTGGGCCCTTGCGGCCGCAGGGGCCCACGGGGTAACCTCCTTTCAAAACTTTGAGGTAAGATCACCTCAAAACTGGCAGAAAATCACTGAAAGTTTCCAAAAGTTCCAGAAATCACTGACAAAGTTTCGAAAAGTTCGAAAGATCGCTGAAAGTTTCCAAACGTTCGGGAAATCACTAAAAAAATTCGAAAAGTTCGAAAGATCACTGAAATTTTGAAAAATCACTGGAAAAGTTTCGAAAATTTTGAGAAACCACTGGAAAAGTTTCAAAAATTTCGAAAAACCACTGGAAAAGTTTCGAAAATTTTGAAAACCCGCTTGAAAAGTTTCGAAAATTATGAAACCCCACTTGAAAAGTTTCGAAAATTTTGAAAAACCACTGGAAAAGTTTCGAAAATTTTGAAAACCCGCTTGAAAAGTTTTGAAAATTTGAAACCCCACTTGAAAAGTTTCGAAAATTTTGAAAACCACTGGAAAAGTTTCAAAAATTTTGAAAAGCCATAAGCCACTGGAAAAGTTTCAAAATTTTCGAAAAACCACTGGAAAAGTTTCGAAAATTTTGAAAAACCACTGGAAAAGTTTCAAAAATTTTGAAAAGCCACTGGAAAAGTTTCGAAATTTTTTAAAAATAACTGGAAAAGTTCGAAAATTCTGGACGTCCTGGCCCTGCGGGCCGGGGCTGGTGTCCCGGCCGTGGGTAAAAATACCACCCACGCGGAGGCCCTGGTTACTATACTGCAAAAGCCGAAGAAATTAGAAAAAAATCCAAATTGCTTT
>JAQFZW010000410.1:0-63138 GCA_034687055.1 Heteromurus nitidus
AGGATTGATGATAAACGTGTTTAAGGGTGTGTGCGATTAGGATACATTATTGAGTGATTTGGACTTGGTACATTCAATATTTGTTTTGTGCAAAACATGTTCCATGTGTCAATGGAATCGATGTTGAGTTGTTTCAGATATCATGAATACTGTCCACAATTATCCATGCGTTGTTCGTCAGCAGATATTTACTGCAAATTGTGATCGCTCCTGTGCGTCAACTTAAATTCACGTGAGACGAGGAGAGTTTACGTATGACTTCTGAAAACTTTAAAATTGTTAAATATGAACTGATTTCGTGTAAATTTGTTATAACTGGGGTATGGATCCATAACATATTCATGAGAAATTGAAATATTAATCAACGCAATTGACCCCTATCAAGATTAATTCCATGATGAACTTTGAGGATGCAAGTACACCACTTATTTTTATCAATTTTGCTTTAACTCAAGTCGTCTCTCTGTTACTCGTTGGATAAGGATGCAAGCATGGAGCCATGGAGGATGTCGTAAAAAGCTAAAACTTTCACTTTTGGATCTGGAATTATGAGATTGTGTAGGTTCCGAATCCGGATGTGTTATGTGAAATATATGTATGTGATATGCAGAGCATAAGATTTCCAATCTGTAGTTTTGCTTCGATAAAATGCAAGTTCATAAATATGTTCATTCGCTTCATGGATTTAAAAGCTAATGATGGGTGTTAGCCACATAAAGTATAAAATAATGCTGTAGTACTTTATGTTATATGCTGTATAATTGTATATTATAAGCTTTCAAACTATACTTTACTAATCGTTAAATGAATGATTATAACCAATTCAGAAGAAATTCAATAATTTATAATTTTGCAACTAAATCAATATCACTAAACGTAATAAATAAGTAGTTTACTCAGGACCACAACTATCAGGAGTCCAAGGAATGGGAGGAAGGGTATCTAAGCTGACTCCTAATTGAAACTTGCCCCGAGGGAATATTCCCGTTGGCAGCGGAACATAAAACTCAAGGGTTCCATTTGAAATCGTCAAATGTTGTTCACTTGTTTTCGAACCCCCAGCGTAATCGTCTTGCACCAAGTCAGTTTCCCACCTCACGATATACTCTTCTCCTCCAATACTTTCGAGCCATCCGTTAGCCCAACTCGTATAATTCAGATACAGGCCAGTTGTGTTGGTTGCATCATTATGCCTCTCATCAATTTCCAAATCACCTAGTGTCAAGGCAGAAAATATACATAAATGTGCAGCTGCGCTTCCTTCAGTTAGTCTTTTTTAAGTTGCTGAGGTTTTACCTGCGCCACCGCTTCCGTACTTTCCAATAACTTCACTCCCCTGTTTGGTTTCGGCTTTACTTTTACTTAAATGATTTCTGAGATGCTCTTCCTTCGCAAGCTTCTCTTCTTCATTTTTAAGTTTAAGCTTCTCCATGGACTTCATAGCTTTTTTAGCTGCATTGGGAAAACCTTGCAATGTCTCAAAAATGAAAAGATGTAAGACCTCGGCATTCACATAAGGTGGACCATGATTTGTACTGGTATATATGCCAAGCTTTTGTGTCGGGAATAAAGTCAGCAGGGTGTGGTAGGGAGGAAAGTATCCCCCATGATGAAGGAAATTCCAACCATCATAGGATGCAAGCATTAGACCTAATCCGTATGAAAAAGTATTGGCAATTAAATCGTTTGGATCTTCTTTATATGAGAAAGCTGGTTGATGTATGGCTGGCGTCGTAAACCACTTCATAGCTTCCTACGAAAGACGGGAACAAAAATATATTCGATTTTAAGACGGATGTATATTATCAAGACAATGATGAGAACCCTATGAATATACGATATACCTCTGGAATGACTTGCCGTCCATCGACATTCCCCGAATTTAAGTGGAACTGCATGTATTTCACCATATCGTTTGGAGGAACGTAAAGACCACCGGCAGCGTTGGAGATATTTACTCGCCTTAGTTAAATCAATTTCATAAATAAATTATTGAAAACTTATATAATAAATATTATTTCCTTCTTAATAAGTTTTCCAGATATCACGAACATACTTGACCAATTCCGTACTGTATGGATAGCTAACATTATCCATAACGTAGTATGGCTGCGCCCGGAATGGCATATTAGCAAAATCGTCAGTTTTCTGCGTAAATGCGGAATTCGTCATTCCAAGTTCATTTAGCAGGTCTTGCATCTAAAAAATAATGTAAAATGTTAGCATATCAACGTTTTGGGGGGTAGAAGTTTCTTTAGATTTTAATTGACAAGCACCAGGTCTGGGAATGGACGATTTGCAACAATGCCGGCAAGATGTCCAGCCATTACATACATTTGGTTGTTGTACTGAAATTCAGTTCGAATCGAGCATATTTCTGGTGCATACCTTTCACGACTGTAAATCATGAAAGTATTACATTCTTTGTAATTTTATCAATGGAGAATTGCGGGTTGTGGGACCAACTAAACTTTCAAACAACGATCTTACTAGACCATTTCGTCGGGTGTGTCAAAAGGGTCCGCAATTAGCTGGAAATCATCTCTGAAGATGCACAACCTGTGTGCGAGTAAGTCCCGGAAGGTTGCTTGCTCGGAACGAAATCTATATATGCATGATTTAATTAGATAGGTATTATAGCTGTATGCGCAATTCGTAAATATACTTAAGTGAGGATAAATTTGTAGCTGATGTTTACCTGTCCATTAGTGTGAAATCAGCTTCTGGTAGTAGTTTCCGAATTGGAGTGTCTAATACTGCTTCTCCAAGGTCAGGAAACCTTGCGATAAGCGCCCTAATTACTACCGCTGCAGTGAAGCTCTGTCGTATGAAACCATTTCAAATAAACAATATACTTAATTTCAGTTTATTTCGAAGTAACTTTTTACCTTTGTTGTAGAACCGATCAAGAACTGCGTATCATTTCCGTTGGGAATCCCCTTTTCCATGTCGGCCATGCCATAGCCAGTTGTGTAAAGAACTTCGCCATTATCCTGATACACAGTCAGACCTATTCCAGAGATTTGACTGATTGGTAAGTATTCATTTTGGATAAAGTCATCTATGGCCTTTTGAACTGCTGGATCAATGCTTCGCTGTGCGTATGAATACTCTGAAAACTGGAGTATTGTTAGAAGAAGGACAACGAGTTGGAACGTTTGAGATGCCATTTTCAATCTCTCCCTTGGGTGCAAGCACCAAACCAAATGGTGTCTGGACTCTTCGGAATGATTGTATTTATTTGTAGCGAAAACCATACATGTCACGTATTCTCAAAGTCCAGTGGATCATGTTATCAGGATCGGAGTATTGAAAATTGTAAAATCAGGATTGATGATAAACGTGTTTAAGGGTGTGTGCGATTAGGATACATTATTGAGTGATTTGGACTTGGTACATTCAACATTTGTTTTGAGGAAAACATGTTCCATGTGTCATTGGAAGGAATTGATGTTGAGTTGTTTCAGATATCACGAAAACTGTCCACAATTATCCAAGCGATGCTCGTCAGCAGATATTTACTGCAAACTATGGTCGCTCCTGTGCGTCAACTTAAATTCACTTACACGTAAGACGATGAGAGTTTACATTTGACTTTTTAATACTATAAAATGGTTAAATGTAAACTGATTTCGTGTAAATTTATTATAAGTGGGGTATGAAACCATAACATGAGAAATTGAAATATTAATCAACGCAATTAACCCCTATCAAGATCAATTCCATGATGAACTTTGAGAATGCAAGTACACCACTTATTTTTATCAATTTCGCTTTAAAATCAAGTCGTCTCTCTGTTACTCGTTGGATCTGAAAGGAATAATAAGGATGCTAACATGGAAGATGTCGTAAAAAGCTAAAACTTTTACTTTGGGAACTCCGCTCAAAGTGTTGAATTATGAGATTGCATACGTTCCGAATCTGGGTTTGTTATATGAAATATACGTGGTATGCAGAACATAAGATTTCCAATCTGTAGTTTTGCTTCGATAAAATGAAAGTTTAGAAATAACTTCATTCACATCGCGGTTTCAAAAGCCAATAACGAGTGCTTAGCGAAATAAAGTAATTAATGCTCCAGTACTTTATATGTCATCTGCTGTATATTATAAGCTTTCAAACTATACTTTACTCATCGTGAAATAATGGATTATAACCAATTTGGAAGAAATTCAATAATTTATAATTTTGCAACTAAATAAATAACTAAACGTAATAAGTAAGTAGTTTACTCAGGACCACAACTATCAGGAGCCCAAGGAATGGGAGGAAGGGTATCTAAGCTGACTCCTAATTGAAACTTGCCCCGAGGGAATATGCCTGTTGGCAGCGGAACATAAAACTCAAGGGTTCCATTTGAAATCGTCAAATGTTGCTCACTTGTTTTCGAACCACCAGCGTAATCATCTTGCACCAGGTCAGTTTCCCACCTCACAATGTACTCTTCCCCTCCAACGCTTTCGAGCCATCCGTTAGCCCAGCTCGTATAATTCAGATATAGACCAGTTGTGTTGGTTGCATCATTGTGCCTCTCATCAATTTCCAAATCACCTTTTACCAAGAATCCAAATAAATTAATGTGTCCTGTTCTTTCAGTCAGCCTTTTTTAAGTTAATGAGCATTACCTGAGCCACCGCTACCATACTTTCCAATAACTTCATTCCCTTGTTTGGTTACATGCGCCTTGCTTTTCCTTAAGTGATTTCGGAGATGCACTTCCCTCGCACGCTCTTTTTCTTCATTTTTAAGTTGAAGTTCCACCATCATCTTCATAGCTTTTTCGGCTGCATTTGGAGATCCTTGCAAAGTCTCAAAAATGAAAGCGTGTAAGACTGAAGCATCCACGTACGCTGGACCATGATTTGTGCTCGTATATATGCCAAGGTTTTGCGTGGGGAACAAAGACAAGAGGGTGTGGTAGGGAGGAAAGTATCCACCATGATGAATGTAATTCCACCCATCATATGAGGCAAGAAATAGGCCTAACCCGTATGAAAAAGTATTGCCAACTAAATCGCCCGGTTCTGTTTTGTAGGAGAAAGCCGATTCATGCATCGATGGTTTCGTAAACCATTTCATAGCTTCCTACGAACGTTAGATTAGAGATGAGAATATATACTGATATATAAGAGATATAAGAAAACGAATCAAGAGAATGACGATAATATACGAACATAAAAGAGATACCTCTGGAATGACTTGTCGGCCATCGACATTCCCCGAATTCAAGTGGAATTGTATGTATTTCACCATATCATTTGGAGGAACGAAAAGACCACCGGCTGCGTTGGAAATATTGACTCGTCTGAATGATAAATTCAATTTTAGAAATAAATATTGAGCCCTCTTCGAACAGTAGAAAATATTTATACATAAGTAAAGACAATTACTTACTTTACCAATTCCGTATTGTATGGATAGCTAACGTTATCCATAACGTAGTGTGGCTGAGCTCGGAAAGGCATATTTGAAAAGTCGTCTGTTTTTTGCGTAAATGCGGAGTTCACCATTCCAAGTTCATTTAGAAGGTCTTGCATCTAAATGAATTACGGAAAATGTTAATGGATAATGTTATTGGAACAAAAGCGAACATAGTTTCTTCGGATTTTGTTACGCACGAGGTCTGGGTATGGACGATTTGCAGCAATGCCGGCAAGATGACCAGCCATTACATACATTTGGTTATTGTACTGGAATTCGTTTCGAATTGAGCATATTTCAGGAGCATACCTTTCACGGCTGCAAATTATTAAAAATATTACATTCTCTATAATTTTTGCACTGCAATGATGATCAACTTTTTAACAATGGTCTTACTAAACAATTTCGTCGGTTGTGTCGAAAGGGTCGGCACTAAGTTGGAAATCATCTCTGAAAATGCACAACCTGTGTGCGAGTAAGTCACGGAAGGTTGCTTGCTCGGAACGGAATCTACACACATGATTAAATGTATTATAAATTGTACCAATGTAATTTATGAAACAAAGTGATAATACATTCTAGCTCGTGGTTTACCTGTCAATTAGTGTGAAATTAGCTTCTGGCAATAGTTTCCGAATTGGAGTATCTAATACTGCTTCTCCAAGGTCAGGAAACCTTGCGATAAGCGCCCTAATTACTACCGCTGCAGTGAAGCTCTGTCGTATTAAGCCATTTCAATTACGCAATTTATCACTTGAAAAAATTAATATTGCTTCTTTAGGAATTTTCAAGGTGACTTATTACCTTTGAAGTAGAGCCAATTAAGAACTGTGTATCATTTCCGTTGGGAATCTCCTTTTCCATGTCAGCCAAGCCATATCCAGTTGTGTAGAGTACTTCGCCATTATCCTGGTAAACACTCAGTCCTATTCCAGATATTTGGCTAATTGGTAAGTATAGATTTTGAATAAAGTCATCTATCGCCTTTTGAACTGCTGGATCAATGCTTCGCTGTCCATAGGAATACCCAGAAAATTGGAGTATTGTTAGAAGAAGGACAACGAGTCGGAACGTTTGAGATGCCATTTTCAATCTCTCCCGTAGACGCGAATCACCAAATGGTGCCTGGACTCTTTGGAATGATGGTATTTATTTGTAGCGAAAACCATACATGTCACGAATTCTCAAAGTCAATTGGATCATGTTATCACGATCGGAGTATTCAAAATCGTAAAATCAGGATTGATAATAATTAATAATAATAAGCCTGCTTAAGGATGTGTGTGAGTAGGATACATTGAGTCATTTGGCATTTGGACTTGGTGAATTGGTTTTGTGCAAATCATGTTCCATGTCACTGAAATTAATGTTGAGTTGTTTCTGCTATCATTAAAACTGTCCACAATTATCCATGCGTGGTTCGTAAGCAGATATTTATTGTAAAGTATGTTTGATCACGTACATCAAAGTAGACTCACATCAGATGACTGTTTATATAAAGCCTAAAAATGATTCGAGTGGATTGAATTCGTGTAAATTTAATATAATTAGGACATGAAGCAATAGCCTAATCATGTGAAATTGAAACAGAAATCACCGCAATTGAACTTACGCTGTAATTGCAATCCACATGCAATAGTCGCAGAGAATGCATTTGCAAGCTTCATAATACCCGGGTAATAGATAATTAAAAAGACAGAGCATGCAACCTTGGACAAAGCTGGAATAGTATTTGTGCCAAATTAACTGACATCTTCTTCTATTGCTTCTCTAAGTTTTAGAATTTTAGAGCTTGTCAATATTTGTTTTCTAGTCATAAACCGAGAGTTTTAATAAAGCTCTACCTTCTTAAGTTTATATTGGATTCATTATTCATGTATTGCTAGAATTTTCGCTAACATTCGTGTAAACTCGATCTCGCCATCGATGTGGTCCCTGACCCCAAGCAATATTTAATTGATCTTGTTATTATGAAACTAGGTAGTGTCAGCCATATATCCAGTCATCATGCATGCGCAAGTACTTCAGAGTGAGTCAAGTATCTGTAATAATGATATAAGTGGATTACTCACTGCCGCTGTTTCAAATTATGTTAGTTTGATGACTTAATTCTCGACATAATTGTTTTTTTGATGCTTGACTCTCGTCATCTAGCAATCCATATTGCAATCGGTACATGTCCATTCTTTCTCAACTCAGCTAATCTTGTGTACAAAACACGTAATGGATGACCTTGCCATTGCCGTATAAGAGTAAAGTGGGTGGTGGACTGCAGAAAGTGAAATATTTATTGACATATGGGGAGCATATATATAAGCGTCTTGGACGTTATATGAGTAAAAAATGACCATCCATATCCTTAAGAAGTATTTTTTTCAAAGTGTGTTCCTCCTACGCAAATAATACGACATGCGACAAAAATTCCTACTGAAGTCATTAACAGCCTTAAAACATGTTCTTATATCCCCTGCAAAAACGAGCAATCAATCCATCTTGGGCCATGTATAATAGGAAAAGCCATTAGCGTCGAAAAAAATTAGGTTGGATATAAAATACTTAAGGAAATTCGGCCATCCCTCAAAATCTGTTGTCCTCCGCTGCATTGTATTTTCATATGAGTTTTATTCGAGTAAAAATGGAGCGGCAATTGCGATAATTACATTTTTACAAGGACAAAGGTCAAGACTATATCGGAGTAGTGGTTAAACTGAAAACAAAAAAACCTAAGCACATTTTTGTGCAATCGTCATAAAATAATTAAGATATTAAATATTTCCTTCGAAAATCTCATTCATCTTCTGCTTCTGCAGGTGGAAGTACTTTCTCAATTTCATTTTCAATGTTCAAAGCCTTCCGCACTTCCTCCTGAACGAAATTTCTCAAAGGATCTTCCAGCGCGTCAATTATAGGTTTCCTCAGCAAATTGGGTAGAATGTTGACGAAAGCCTCGATCACATAGTCAAGCGTTCCAACTCCATCCGAGAGAACGGCAATGTTGCCCATCTCCAAGTCGAGCTCATCAATGGTGACCTCCTTGTCCAGATTAGCAGGTTGGCCCACCTTGACTGTGGCAGTGATGTACTCAAGATTAAATTCGAGGGTGCCACTAATCGAGTAGAAGTCTCTGATTATATTGCATGTCCATCTGTACTTCCCTGATTGTCATTCCGTCATCCAGTCAACAAAGGAATGGCAGAGATGAGAAATGAAAAAAAAACACAACAAATCAAACATTGTGCAAAAAAGAACTCATGCATATCACATTTGCGATTAGTTTTAAGGAAACGATCAGAGCTTAAATAATTTTATGTGTGTAAATTGGATATTGATTTGATATTGGTTTTGCCATATGCTCTATACTTTCGATTTTCATCCTCATTTGCATATCAATTAGCTCTCTGCAAGATGGAAAATGCTCATCCTCCCACACAAACACACACATCTCTCTCGTTTGAAGTGATCATCGTGCATCATAAAATTGTGGCTTTTGGCTTGTGTCTTTGTTCTTTCGGTACCTTTTACACACCCAGCCTTAGGCTACGAGTGGATTTTATCACTTGAAAGATCCTACGTTTGATCTTCTCATCTTTTTTGATGATTACCATAAAATAATATATTAGAACACGATTCTCCATTTCCACCATCATCAGTTCGTCAACATTAATAGCTATCATCACTTCGTCGAATTCTCGTGTGATTGTAGAAACCATAAAGAGCATTTGAGTTTCGGCTTCGCAAATAAATCGATTTCATCAGGAAGTATGAAAAATGAGATGTGCATAATTTCCACGTGGTGTATGCAAATGCAAACTCAAAGCAATTTTATTTTCTGTCCATGATTAACTTTTTTCAGCAGTGTGCATCTCAAAGTATCACTGCCTATCCTTTGTAATCATGCCGAGATATGGTAAACACGAACCAAAATTATCGGAGTGAATCAGCAGGAGGCTTATCGATTCCCCTCCGACGATGAGTAAACCCTGATATGTCATAGGACTGATTGCCAATTGTCAGTGAGGATGAGCTTGAAACTTTGAGCAAAAAATCTACGGTTTGGAATAAGCCCGAATTTCTGTCAAACACAAGATTGAATTCTTCAATACTGCAACTTGTAGACTCGCCCACATGAACCTCCAAATATGATCCAGGCTTATTTCATCTCTTCGGCTTCATCATACTATTTCACTAATCGTAAATCCGCACAATATTTGGGACTTCCAGTAAACCAATATGCAACACAATATGCAGTATACCAGTTCTGATAAATTTAATTAAAAAATATTTTCGAAAACCAACTTACCCTTCAGATTCTCTGTGCCCAAATTAACTGTCACTCGAATAACGTTTTCTTCAAATTCCACAGCAATTGGCCCAGTTCGATGAATATTTGATAAGCCTCGCAACTCGCCTTGGTCCAAATCGAATTTTGTCCAGGTGTAATTTGGCAGGATAAATGGATCGAGTGCTCTCTCTCTCATGTATACTCTGTAATTATAGGAATGTCCCAATTTTGTTCTCATTATTTTAATTGTCATATTCATAATCATTTAAGTATTGCATAAAAATCATGAAAATGTTATGTAGATAGAAACTATACCGTGCTGATGCAATGAACATATCTACTGGAGTAATTGAGTTAGGAAATCGTTGAGGCATGCTCCTTGCTTGATCATTGAGCTCACGCCTGACCCTTGACTCTGCTTCAGATAATATCATAGGCTTAATGCTGTCAAATAAGAATGATCCTACGGAATTAATCATGCCCTGCGAGAGAACAAAAACAACACAAAAATAAAATTACTTTATTTGGTCTCAAAAATGTCATGCCACAAGTCAATAGCATATTACTCATGCACACCCGCAAGAAACAATATTTTTTATAGAAGCAAGTCATACTCATGAAGTTAGTACCTAAAAAGGCAGAAGACCATGATATATATATATTCTTACTCATCCCACGTTTTTTGCAATTTTGTTGCTCAAGAAAAGGTAAAACTCGAAATTTAAAGCTATTGCATAAATTTGTTATGCGCATGTCGGTCAGGAGGATTACGAATAGAACCAATTTTAGTTGAAGCCATGTCAAAGATAAACACGCTACGTGATGCGTATATAAATATAGCACATCGAGATAGAGGGGAATGATTACAGATTAAAAATTGAAAGGTAGAGCAATTACAGTGATTGGAAGTGTAATGATAGGGTACGAACGAGACTCTTAGAATCGATTGCGATTGATTGATAGTGTGACGCAAAAATTTCTCCCCGTAAAGGATAAAGAAATTGAGAACCACACATTTTGATAAGTATTTTTACTTGGTGCGATCTGCCTTTAACGATGTATCAATCAGTGCAACTTCGTGACTAAATTATGTAAAATATAAAAAAACGGATGAATAGAAAATACAGGATAATCTGCGTTCCGAGTTTCAAGAGGAAAATTTTGCGCAAAAGCTAGATTCTTTAAACGATTCCTGGAAGTCTGAAAAAAGATGAGTAATTGGTATCTGGTGGTTGGATTCGCAAGCAAACTTTTGCTTTGTTGTTTGTAAAGAAAATGCGTGAATATTTCCATGCATGCAAAGTATTAATTAAAAAGCATTACAATTAGTAGATACACTCCACTCACTCCTGGCTGCACTGTTACTAAAATTTGAAAAATTATGCACTTCCTCTCGATCTCCGGTAGTTAATCACATTCCATACTAAAATTTAATTGCGCCCTCATATTCCTAATTTCATTGAAGACTGTAGAGAATCCAGAAATTTTTACTCGCTTTGTCATTTCAAGGCCTTAGTTGAAGAAGAATTTGGCAAATGATACATTTAAGAAAATACATACTTGCTTGCTGTTATTTGAGTTACAAATAATACTCCTTTGGTTCGTAATAACAATGAAGTACAAGTAGATACAGCTAATGAATTCTCAACATGAGAATTTTAACTTTCATTGACAAACAGCACGCTACAATCCTCAACAAATCCAATGGATTCTGGATACAATCATTCATGATTTGCATGCGAATACAGTGATTAACGAGATTGTAGACAGGAAAGTTATTTATGTCTAGTTCCGTTCTGCGTAGCGTGTATGTTTAAAACACGTGGTTCCCTTGAGCAGTAGAAACTCAATTAAGGATATGAAATGAAATGATATGAAATGTAGAGACATGTCTCTTGCAGAACTCTGTCTGGATAAGCTAGTACGAAATCCAGCAAAAAGGTTAATAATATCATCGCCATTTGCATGTGAATGCCATTAAAAGAACGTGATCATGTCACGAGGTAAGTGTGCAATCGCGAGATTCATATCATAAATATGAGCTTTTAAAGGCTTTTCATTTTCAGACAACCAATTACCCAAATTCATGCAGTCAAACGCAATATCATCGACAAATTGAGAGAGAGAGAAACATGAAACTTGACATTGCAAACGTGCGTATGTAGCCTTCAGCCTAGGGTATCATTGTACGATGAAAAGTATACCTTTGTCGTGTTTTTTACAAAAAAATGCAAGAACAAGATTCATATTTTTTCTTCGTAATAAAAGCTATAGAGGCAGAGGATATAGGAAAACGGAAATGTTTAATGATGTGTATACCTGGAAGATTGACGCAAGGAACCCCAAATTCTCAAAGTTCATTTTTAAATCTTTGAACTTGACGTCCACAGCAATATTCTCAACTTGAAGGATTCCTTCCGGATCGACAAATAATTCCACTGCAGCCTCAACTGCAACTTGGATTACAGTAACATTGCAGTTCCCCTTTGAACGGGTGAACCACGAAGACATTTGATACTTGCCGAGAATTTGAAGTTCTTCAATTGACAAGCCGACGGCAATCTACATACACAAAAGCAGAAAGATCAACATAACAGAAACATGTCCACAGGCAAAAATGAAATTATAAGACTTCTCAGACAATTCTTCGGCTTCACTCTGAATCTGAATTCATGCCATGCACACACGTTTTTTTCTAGAGAAGAACACTTTCAGCCGCAATTTAATGTTCACATTTTAAAGATGATCATCATATTTGTAACACGACACATGCGTTCCATTCCACCATTCTCGCACTAAATGTGACTCATAAAAAGGAAGAATTTATTGGGGAAACACACACACACCTTCAAGTCTGATACAAGTGCTCGAGCATAGTCAAGTCGGAATTTGCTCAATCCGTAGAGATCCATATCCTCAAATTTCATCTTCGTTCCGGAGAATGACTGCTCAAGTTTGGGAATTGGCATTGGATCCTTTACCAGATCTCCCATTTCTGGAGGAATTCCTTTCGGATCGTCTTGCTTGAAATGCTTGATGATGCCACGCACTTGTTTTGCCATTTGCTCGTCAATTGGGAGTGCGAGATTGCTGCCGCCTCCATCACCAGTTGGGGCTGAGCTCAGAAAGAATTCAAGAATTATTCACTTCTATACTCATCTTATGTACGAGAAATAGTTGCATAATAATATTTTTGAATCGCTTACCAAGAAAACTTAATACTGGAGAGAGAAAAGGGAGCACAGAAATACTGTAAAGTATCAAACAATGGATTTTCCTACCCATGTTCACCGTGGAAAAATTAAATGCTAAAAAATTAAATAACGAGTTGGGAACGGTTTCGTAGGACTTGGTTAAACTATTTGTTCAGAGTGATTTGGCTTATTTTTTTTAACCATTTGAGGATATTGCACGATGTAATGTTTGCACTTTCAAATAATTTTATATTGTAGATTTACAATATTTCAGCGGAAAGGGTTTCAAATATTTATATTTGAATATGGTATACACTTTGACGTGTTTGTCAAGGTCAGTAGGATACTTGAATATTTGTGGGATTGCACCAAATATCATGTAAATATTGAAATGTTGTTCTCTTATTATTTTAATTTGTCTCAATAACATCTAAAACTGACCAGTAATTAAACAACCGCATGTAGGGAATTTTATTGCATCCAACAGTATACGCATTTACTACAGTATCGCAGGCGAGTATATATTGTCCAGATTGTGGATGAGCCCCATTTTCGAAGCAATATGATATCATCTCAAATGATGTTATGATGAAGCATTTCAGGGATAGTGCGTAGTTAATTTCATGAGTCAATTTTCATTGAATAGTCGAGGTATAAAGGTTAAAAGTGATCCAGTGAGTGATCGTCCATGAGTATTGGTACACAGCATAAGTACAGTATTTCTCAGAGTCTTGCATGCAATGCATGTGGTCGGTCCGGATGCTGAAATACTACTGGGCATGGAAGGACATGTGATATTGAAAATATTGGTCCATTTATTCATTGATCTTCAAATCACTGTGATAACATCAATGGACAATTAACCTGAATTAGCGACAGAAAATGAAATATAATATAGAAGGCTTCACGCCGAGTAGAAGTTTTTATATTTCCCTACAAAATTCAACTTCAAACAGGTGAATCTTCATTCGTAAGAGCAATCTAATAGCTGATAATTCTGAAATCTTGGAGTATATTGTCTGAGTTGAAATGGTCCAATGCAATAGCACAAAATGTACCCAACCGTTGTTATTATCTTAATGTGAATGTCATATAAAACAAATCACGTCTATCTCAAGTGGAACACTGCACAGAAAAATTCTTGTACAAATTTTATAATATGCTCGAAATGCATGAGACCATACCTCTTTGACCCCCACATCATTTAAGGAAAAGGAATGCTTGAATAAGACATGACGTATGCGAGCAAAATGGCGTTACAGGTGGCTGCGAAAACTGCCCTGATAGCCATCATTTTGCCATTATATAAAAAGCAGAGTTTGAATGTAGATTGAAGTATTCATATAAAAGCTCTTCCTTGTTCATATCTGATGATTAATTCTAGCATTCCTTTCTACATCCCACGCTTTTCTCCTCTGCAGAGAGTCGTAATCAGACAAGAGTGCCAGCTCATTCAATGCACAATCTTGAGCAATTCTTTTTCTTCATCTTCACACAAATTGTAATGTATTCCACTTCATCTTCATACACATTTCGTATAATAAACACTTGCGTTCGGAGCACAATTTACATTTGCTCTTGAAATGACACTTCACATCTTCATCTTTGTTAAATACCACACAGAAGAGGACTGATCCAAAAAAAATCATTGCAAGAGCAATACAAAAACCTCTTTGTTTTCAGATGGGATGCTTCATCTCGAAATGTTGCATTATGTACATGAGTAGGCTTGTGTTGTTTGTTTTTCGTGCTCGTATGGACTCTGCCCAGTTAAAAATTATAATTCATATTTAATGACTACCCTTGATTAACATAACAAAAAAGACAACCTTACAAAAGCAAAGCTTTGAAACGTACGTGATCAAATTGAAGGTATATACATTTTAAATATGAATATGTTCTGTACCCCATAGCATGGCACAGTCACACTGGCTCGAGCATTATTAAAAAAACAAGATTCGTAAAGGGATATTTAAATTGGATGACGGTAATGATAATAAATGAATACTGATGATACTGCGCACTCCACAGAGATTTGTGTAATAGTATTTATAGCATGTCCAGAGCTACATTTAAGGGCAAAGGGCAGTGCATCAAATACTTGTTTATGTTGGATGCGATTAGAGCATCACGCCTTATATACATATGTCATTTATTTTTTACCCATATTTTTTGCTTCAGATTCGATTACCCATCATCATCATCCTGAGACAAGAATGACTTCTTCACAAATACATTCGTAGAATCTCCGAAGCTAATCAGAGTCACAAAAAGGCCGACCCATATGCTAGGAACTGAAACTAAACTAGGAATCATATTTCTTTATTGGAACAAAGCTCTCAGGAGAAACATGGAAGGGATGCCGAACATGACGGATGCATTGAAGTAATAAATACAGTCAATAGAGATGCAATACATTTTTCTTGTTTCGTACTCAGTAATTTGATTGATGTGCAACATTTTTTGATGTCATGAATAGTTTTTAAGTTTGCAAAATTGGCTTTGTGTGAATTTTATTGTGAAGCAAGTGAAATGCATTAGCAAAATACGCCCTTTTTGAGATAATTCATACCGCGATCCCTTAATCTCATACGAATGCAAAGAGAAAAAGTTCATGTTTTATCCATGTGGTTTATGTTATGGATGACCGAATATGGAAGTGAGGAAGCTGATGTTTTAAATTTCTAGATACACATTTTTGTACGTGAATGAGGCATAATGGATGGATGTACGAACTCACCAACAAGTTGTTTGCTCATACCTTTCCTTATACCTGCTCTGGACTGGAGACAAAACAGAACTCAAGGGGAAACAGGGAGCAGTAAAATTCCTTTGGGATGAGTTTGTCTCGCAACGAGGCATTATATGAGCTAGTAAATAAAATTCAAGCTAGTCTAATCCAAATCCAAAAAGAAAATTTTGAGCTCAGAGCATCCACCAACACAATTTCACAACCTGTCATTAGCATTTTGTATTCATGTGATGCCTGATGACATTAAGTACATTTTTACATCCAGCAAAAAAACGTTGAGTAATCAGTACAACTACAAACTTCTTCAAGGAAATGTATGAACCAGGAATCATTACATTTCATCATCTTCCACTGTGAAAGCCGTCATATAAAGTTAGCAAATAGTAACTTTGAGGGCTGGAAAGTCCCTCGCAGGATTTTCCATTTATGTGCAAATGTGTAAAGTTGTTAAATTGAGAACAAATTTCATGCACGGCACAACATCGTTGTTGAAAAGGTTCCTTAACTGTCTTCTTGCTTTTGTGTATGCGTCACAATCAGTGCTAGCTTACCTCATCACTTCACATCAAGATTCATGACCATGTTACTTCGTCTACTTGTCATTGTCATTGACCATGATTTTTGTCCGTGTGTAAAATGGAAAGTAGAAATAAAAAGCTGGCGTGTTTTTAGTATTTACCAATTTTGAAGTTAAATTTGGGAAGCTTAATTACAGTTTATGCATGATTGACATTATATTTGACTTCAATGACTTCGAACTTCCATGATTTCAAATGATTTGCAATTTGTTGTTAAAAGCTTTCCACATGTCAACTTTGTCACGTCACGATCACGATGTTTCTGGAGGAATGATTTTTCAGTAAAAATAGCTTTTCAACATTCGCATTCGCTATCAAAACCTTGTCCTCGTGTGACGCGTTTCAAGTAGGTGGCCATGCATTCATGTTTATTCAAATGTTTGTTTAATAAACAAGACGTTTTCAAAGATGACGAGATGCTTAGGAGAGAGGTTCGAGGTGCACCAGCCCAATATTGGCATTATTGGCAATGCAGCTAGTTTCGAATGCAGTTCCGCATGTTATTATCCCTGATTTCAATCTGCAAATAATAATTGCAGATTATGCACCATGTTTATTACCCTGGCTTTCTTTGTTTAAATATGATTTGAAACAAATATTGAGATCAATTATTGCAAACATGATCATTAGAGGATAAATACATACTAGGTTGATATGTGTATCGAGACAATTCCCCGTCATAGTTTGAAGAAAATATACACATGCACACACTTGTGAAGAATTGTTATGTCTTCACCTCAGCTAGAGTACGTGTATAATTTGTTGTATCAATCAATGGTTGCACAAAAATAATTATGTTGTGTGGTCTTATCCACTCGAAGTCGTAATCCAACACAATCCCAAACCAATTTCGATGTCATTATGATGATGAGCATAAAATTGAAGAAAAGGGTGGAGCACACACACACATGCAAACTACTATTTGATGAATCAAAAGAAATTAAAATGTTGTTCTGATTCATTTTTTATTGCCTGCATACGACTTGTGAGATTCGCTCATTGTTAGCAAATAGAAAGAAGCCGACCATTATTGTCATGTATGCATTGAATTGAAAGGCAATTTTGAATCATGATGCTCGCATGATCCTGCATTCAAACATTGATCGAAAGATCCCTTTGTTTTAACTTGTCATTGTCATTTGAGTTGGATTTCATTTCTATATTTTACTGGCTGAGTAACACAACTAAAATTTATATTAGGAGAGAGGGTTCGGTTAATTCCAGCTCGATAACGATAATCGAAAAGTCGGCAATGTGGTAGACAGATCTCCAGAGCCGTCAGTAGCAGGTGTCATTCATTTGCATGGTTAATCAGATCTGTCACAGGAACAAGTTACACAAAGTCTTCATGTTGTGTCACTGCTGTCGATAGTCGATTTTAGATTTAAATGCAGATCACATGATGGATTACAATTATTAAAAGCTTCTACTTACAAGTTTTGACTCTTGTAAAATGTCTTTGTGTGTACCGTGCCGCTGAGACTTACAAAGTGCCAAAGTAAAAATGATAAGATATTCATCCAATTACATGTATGTTTAACAAATGATATACGTATGCTTCTGCGTATCAGTGTGAAACCTTTGCCGATGGCTGTAGATGTTGTAAGATTTGGGTTCAGAAGTTGACTTGGTCATGTTCAGAGCTTTACTTTACACTTGTTTATCCGCCTAAAATTTCCAGAATGAGTACTTCAATCTGTAAATTTGCCTTGATTATTCAGTGTGAAATCCAATTAATTAATTAAAGGAGTCCCCTATATATTTGACTTATCCAATTTGCACTCATATTGTTAGACCTGGGGTAACCACAACCCGCAACACAACATGCACGTATGTATGTGAACAGCTCATTAAAACACAAGCTTATTTATGTGTTGACCAGCTACTACTCATAATTAAAAGGCGCATGCAAAATGTGCACCTTTCGTCAAATGATGGTATGCATAATTAACGTAAAATTACCTGAATATGTTTCTTTTGCATGGAGGTATAGGCTGCTTCATATTTATTTTAGGTTGCCAGTCGTCGTTGTACTAGCATTTTGGGGAAAACGACAATGCATTTACAAATCCCATTCCTACTTGTTGATACGTTTAAAAGCTTCTTTGGCCTTGGTATATTAATCTGTGACACTGATCTATAAATGAAATCCTGAAAATCTTTTACAAATCGTTGATTTTTCATTCACTTTATAATTACGTATTATGTCCATTGCATGTCAAATATCCAAGCAAAGGGTTTCTGAGTCTTTAATTATTTACAACAAACGACTGAAAAAATTGTTTAAATAACTATCTGTGACGTATCCTTTGCTTTGCTTTGCATCTCAAAAAGAATTTATGCTCACGCATATATTTTTGTGCCCTCTCCAATCACGTGTACGCATTCCCATTATTACATGCTTCGCATCGCCTCACTTAAATTCTATGATATACCAAACAATTAGCACACTATCCTATTTTCAATCACTTGCAAATCAGTTTTGTAAAGCCTTGTTAATTCGAAACAATGCAAGTACAAGGTGTCAGCGGTGATGGCCACTAGATCAGAATGCTCTCAATGGAATTCACTATGACTTTATCAGGGAGGATATTTTATTAAAATGCAAGCTAAGCACGCGACACAATTCTGCAGATATCCTATGTTTTGCTTAAAATGAGTATCAATCTCGTTTTTGCTTTAAATCTAAATCTGCAGAGAAATTGAGGTGAATATAATCTCTGCCGGATTACATAGCTTAAAGGCATTTTGAGACTTGCGAGATCCTATAACAATTGACCAATTTACTGAAGTCGGCTTTATTCATCGAATGATTCTCGAGTTTTTCTTTACAGACTAGCATTATGCACATATGTTTAGTTTGGTACACATTTCTTGCATGATTGGACAAAAAGATTTTAACTAAAATTATTCAATGAGCATGCGCTTTGCTTCGCAGGGGTTCCCAGTCCCAGACTGCTGAATAAAAATACTTTAATCGTTTATCTCAGAAGGCGGGGGTAATCGAAGGAAATGTTGGGTTCGGTAATTGCTGCAGCATTGCAGAATTCATAGCCGTGTTGAGTCATTGATTGTTACTGGTGTTCTGCATATTGCTAAAATGATTTTCCTAATGCCCAATTCGTATTATCGGAAGCTTAGATGCATCTGTGCTCCCATAAACAATTCTTAGAATTAGAATGTAATTTTTACAATTCTTCGTATGCAAAAAATGCATTTATGCTACTCGTTTGAAGTGAGAAATGTGAATTATAGGTATTTGAATCTGTAATAGTAGTACGAAACTATTACATCATGCATTGCCGTCGGCACAAGGCACAATCCTCTTGGTTTTACAAAAATGGACACACCAACTTCTTTCCTTTGTGTAAGACGAGAACGGGTGATGTGATACGTTAGAAATTGCAAGCTACAAATATTTTCATATAGCGGATAAGGATACTATATTCACAAGACGCATTTTTACTGATCGGATCTTTGTTCAATGCCATATCACGTGTGTTCTTATAATAAAAGCTGTACAACATTTCATTAAACAATACACCTGCAACAAAATGCAAGCTACAGTTTTGTAAATTGCTTTCATCTGCCTTTCACGATTCTTATAAACTGTCAAGGAAGACTTGACTGAACGAGAGCAGAAAAAAATTGTGAATATGTTTATCGTCATGTTTGGCGCTTAATGGGGAATTAATGCACGACTAATAAGCTCTATCCTATAGAGCTCTGCCTATGAATTAAAGTTGAGCTTTTTTGGACGTTTTTAATTAGAGGAAATACATGTTTACATTATTTGTGTACAAATTGTAAGGAACAACTAATCGTGCGTAGGTTTAGTCAGCAAAATGAGCAGCGAGTTGGGAGTATTGCGTAACTCTTAAAGGTACTTTGCACAGCGAAACATAAAAAATGAAGAAAAAGAGGAAGGAAGGAACTAAAGAAGCGAAGGTGGTAGCGCATAAAAAATTCTTTTGGAGGACGGATGTAGATTACATAAGATAATCTCAAATCTGTGTAGTAGAGACGGCAGTAGCACATATGGTGTGCATTCTACTCAAAGTAACAATTAAATGTAAATTCTGGTACACTTTACCTTACAACTTTGTCATTAATCGAGAATATATGCTTCTTTTGATGCTTACAAGATATCAGGTTTAGTTGGCTATTAATCGTGCTTAACTACACTTGCTGTACTTTTGTCGCACCTTCTTCGCGTCTCAGAACCATGTGTCATTTTTTAATGGGGGAATGTTTGATGATAGTCTGACAAATCAGTTCTAATATGAGTGAGTGCACAATGTGTGTAATCAACATGCAGATTAGTAAAAAGAGTACCTATTAATTTTTTTTACATAAAGTGAAGCGAAAGAAATTAAAAGCGCATCAGCATCGACTGCTATTTGCAGTAAACTAGAGACATCAATATATGTATCAACACACACATGCTATATTATAAGATTTTCATTGTTGAGCACATTTATTATATAAACTTTTGTACGCAGCGAAGGATGAGGAATAGCGTGGGAATTTTGCGGAATATGCTACCTACCTTTATATAACTACAAAAATGCATTTAGAATGATATGAGGAGCAGGGGAAAACACCTCTTTATAACTTCTCCTTTGTGCATAAATATTTAATGTGTATCTTCCTCAGATAACAAGCTTGATTTCATCATTTTTTATGTACATCTTCAATTTTGACTGACAGGGTTCATGCTCACATGACCATATAAAATGGGAAATGTGGAGACTTGAAGAAGAAGAAGAAGAAATCGAAGTTAAAACGACAACGCACACGCGGGTGTAATGAATGAATGAGTGTGTAGGTTGTTTAGTGCATCAGCATCAGCCATTTTTGGATAATAGTGCACGTATGCCTAAAGGTGTCTAAATAACGACATGGAGATATCACCTGAATGGTATGATTCATTAGAGCAGGATGTTTGTGTCGTGTAACATCTTGTGTAATGTATCACGTCCATGTGCAAATCGAGAAAACGTCGAGTAGACAATAAGTACTCCCAAAAACCCAAGAATTGCTCGTGGAAGTTGTAGAAAATTTGAAGAAGACCTTTTTGATGGTTGAATAATTGCCTTAATGGGCTAATGTTGCAAAATAACGACTTATGTATATACGTATACATGTGCATATACCAACAGTTTGAGAACTAATGCAAACCCAGATTGTTTAATCAGGCCAAATTTTTACAATGAAATAGAAAAAATTGTACAGGAAAATCGTTTTAAGCATCCTTTTGGTGGACCTTTTTAACTATCACGTATGGCTGAGTTTCTAATTCCTTTTTGAATTGAAAATGACAGCGATATGTTACAAAATAGAGATATGGTTGCATATTTGAAACTTCAATCCTTTTGTGTAGGCAATATGATGATGAGCTCATGGAGTCATAATGGCAAACAGACACGTTATAAAAATGCACATGGTAAATGCATGCATCGTCTAAAACCAATTTGAATGATTGATTTTGCACGCAATTTCGCAGTTCAGGTGTTGATACCTTTTTTATTAGCATCCTTCTTCCGATAGCTTCTACTGAATCTTATCCATTGGCTTTGGCTATAAATTTCAATGTGACTGTGACTGACTTTGAGTAGGTAGGTAATTTAGATCTTAGATATAGGGACACATATGTGGAAGGTGGATATAATTCTTCACGTCTTATCCCTTGTCCCTATAAATAAATTACATTAAGATTTTCTTGAACGTTGAACGTAGGAAATTGAGTCGAATATAATAATAGACTTGAATCACAATATCAAATCAAGCAAAGAAAAACCTTACCTTTTTTATTGCAAACGTAAACATGAACAGAGAGTAAGTTTAGGCATGTAAAAATTTTCAAAGTCCTTCATGCTGACAACGACAAGGGACAATCAATGAGCGTTCATGTATTATGAGAACGGTATGCATTTTTATCAGTTTAATTTTCATTCAGTAGCGAGCTCACTTCCACAACGACCATTTCCCTTTCTTGCTCCCTCGCTCCTTGGGAATCGATCAAGTTTATTGTTTTTCATTATGTAACACATAAGCAGACGGTAATTGTTTGTCGAGAACACGACACACAAGAGTGATTAAAACAGTAGATCCTCATTGTCGATCGAGTTTGCATTTTTCACGTGGCCTTTTGTTGATGACGACGAGAATTTTTGAGCTCGTTGAGTTGACACGTTGTGTTCTGTAAACTATATATAGTGCCTTTAAAAGGATCAAACGATATGATATAAGTTAAATGTGCATTTGTGCTCAATGTCTGGTCAAAAGTGTGTGACTGCGTTGCGTGTATTTTTTAAAGCATATAACATTTCAGAGTGGACTCCAAGCTGTGAACGTGAAGTGAACAAGAAAATGCGTGTTGTGAAAAATTGAGTGATAAAAATAAGGTGACTTCTCGCTGTGAATTATTGAGTCCAGATTCTGATCTGACTCAGAAGACTCCTTCATCACCACAAAAAATATGAATCGTTGAGGGAGTACTTTTACAATATGAGAACAGAGCGGACAAATGCTTCATCATTATGATTAAAAGAAGAAAAAAGGATTTGGGAAGAGGACAGTTTAGAATCATGGACATTATTACTTGCAGAAGCGTGAACATTGTTTCGCCGCACACTCATCCAATTATGTATATTGCATTATGCAAGCCATTGACTCGTTAACCGTTAACGAGAAAATGAGCTAGTGACATGCGTCTAGTTGAATTGTTCACTTTGGTAATAATAATGTTCCCTAATTTTATATCTGGATTGAATGAAGAGAACAAAATACTTTTTGTGTTTAAAAAAATCGTGTGCAACAACAAAACGCTGAAGTCCATCATCGTCTCTTTTCTACGAGACAGTGAAGTATTACGAACACATATTCTTTAGATTTGCGTGTTTTAAATGATGCATGTCTCATCTCATCATCATCCTCGTCATAACATTTTCGTGAGATTCATCATCATCATCATCATTCATGAAATCTCTTGTGTCAGAAAGGGACTTCGTGAATGGAAGAGAGGGTGGTTACGGTTTCGTTAACTTTACTCCCATTCCCATTAATTTTTTGACTTTTCTTCGTGTTTCCCTTTGCTTCTCGTTTTTCTTGTGTGCAGCCCCACTGTCCTCGCTTTTGTTACATCGAGATCATCTTCATTTTGTTTTCATTTTCACTTCAGTTCAGATTAAGATTATAAATATGTTTTTCTCACAAAAAGGAGAGAGAGAGAGAAGCATGATTCTAATATTTCATGGTGGTTTGAATAAAGTTGCATATTACGCTTATGACGATGATATTATGTACTGCAAACGGTAACAATAAATTCCATATTTTCGTGGTTGTCAGCCTAAAGAAATGAGATTGTATTATTGGGCTCGTCTCGCATCTTAAGATTATATGCCGGTTTTGATTTCATTTGTCAAAAAAGTGATAAAGGCGGTTCCCCCGGATTTAGAAAGGTTTGGCTTTAAAATATGCCACTAAACTGTGAAAAGGGCATTTTATGAGAAAAAATCCTCATTGTCTCAAGTACGATTTAATTCATCCTCCAAAATCTTCTTTATGAACAGAGTGACCTTTGTGTTGTTTGCTGCAAAATGTGCCGGTACTCACAGATTAATTACCATGCATAATTATATGCTTTGCTGAAACCTCTTCTGTTGTATGACGATGGCCATCAAAATTTAGACGTGAACTGTGGACAAGCCCATATCATATAATAATCAGTATATTGCAAGAGTTTCATTAAAAAGATTATTTTTGGTAGCATGAAAATTGTGGGTGAAGTACATTAGTTTAATGAGTTTTGTACTGTTTACGTAGTCCTAAACTCGTAAAGATAATGATGGTGGTGATACCTGGAGTACATAAAAAATTAATGTCGTTCTCTTTGTTCCTATGATGCTACTCCTCTCTTCTTGTGGAAGAGTGTAATTTCATTATTTATACAGATTATAATAGTCCTCTGAGATTCATCACATAATTAATGCCTGTGGAGGTCACAATCATAAAAAACAGAATGTGTTGAAAAATCCACAAAAGGAGTTATGTGTATTAATGCAAAAAAAAATATGAGAAATAATATATGAGTCACACTGAGGCTAAGCCTCAAGTGCCACATTTTACGTATACCTACAGAATAGTGTCACTCGCATAATATTTATATTACTACTGCAAATATTTAGGCAAAACTTGATCAATATCTGTATTTCTCGCGCATACGTATAAGATATTTCAGATTATCATAGCTCGTGTCAAAATGAATCTAGATGAAGTGCAAACGATCAGACAATAACCATCCCATGCAAAACTTTCATTAGTCCAAAAGCAATTTGTTAATGTATTTAGGTCGAGTCGACTCGAGCCATCATGAGCCCCATAATAGACTGACGATAAAATATTACGAGGCATAGGTAAAACTCCTTTTTCACTGTGAATGTGACAGGATCAGGATAGGCGTTCATCTATTTGAAAAAATGTGTTGCATATTTGAGCGTATGAAAATATGCTAGCCGTTAGTCCGTCCGAAGAGATTGAGTGTAGTGAAGAAGGTAATTCATTTGAATTCATGTGAACCGTCAGAACCTCGCAGAGGGCTGAGGACAGGACCTAGGGCGCAAAGCAAAGTCACTACAATTTTAAAGCCAAAGCAAATATATATTTTTGTACCTTCTTCATAGATGATTTGACACCCTGACAGAAGTGTTTTGTAATTTGAGCAGCTTTTCAGCAATAAAACAATTTTCAAGGGTCCTACTGTTTCGTTGAGCAATTATGCAATCAGTTTCACTAAATGAGTTCATGCATCTTCAAAACACGCAAAGCTTATAATTTCCTGCAACACGCAGTTAACTCCTCCACACGCCGAGAGCCGACACAGTTTGCCTTGGTTCATTGGTGTGATCTTCTCTTTAAAAACGTAAGTATCTGATGAGATGACCTGCAACTGCAACTCTTGATGACTAACCATCGCAGAAATTGTGCCTAGGTATGCATAAATTTCGTGGACCTACACACTCATGACATCCTCTATCCCTACCAAAAATGTAAACTGATAAAATATTGTGCGTGCGTGTTGTTATTTACAGCACTTGTGTACTAGTGTGTGTGTGCTTTACTTCAACTTCTGCATTCCGCAGTTGTTTTCATTCTTGTTGAGAATGAGAAATGAGGCACACATAATATACCTTCAACTTCTTTAACAAGCCGTGCCCACGACTTGACTGCAAATATATAACTAGCCCTTCTGACCAGATTACGTCGCTCTTTTTGTTACATGTGCTCTGTATAACTTTATTTTACCATCGTGAGTACGTATAGGAACTTAACAAGGGTACACACATTTTCATTCCACAAGCCCTATTGATATATTTACTTGTCACAAGTCTCCTATTCTAGTGCTCAAAATGCTGGCATGCGAAGATTGAAAAATTGAAGAGCAACAAAAGCTCATGGTAGAATCAGTCGCACTAGAAGCTTGTGGTATGACGGTGCGAGAGGAGCCTACGCAAAAATGATTCCCTTTTCTCACAACGGCACCGTCACATATAAGGATATATTCATCATCAACATCACATTCTGAGAAGCTTGAACAAGAAGCACATTTTAGATCAGACGCTATATAACTCCTTAATATTGTGTGTCTTCGTGAACGCCGAACGCGTATGACGATGTTCGCAAAGCGAACACATTTCATACATGTGGAGAGAGACTTTACATGGAGTATGGACGATATGGACAAATTGTGCACATGGCTGATTATATACAATTTTTTATTGTTGATGTGAACTTGGGCTCCTCGAGTGATCACATTCTGAGTTAGTCTGCCAGTGGACATTGTTCATGTGAGAGCTACTGTAGTGTGACGACGAGCGTGTTGTCTTCAAGATAAATCTGGAGGGTCAAGTACCATTAAGCGACTTTCGACACCCATTCCAAAAAACAGCTCTCTCACCTAAAGTAATAATAATATAGGCATTAGTTGCCTCTAAAAAGTGACCAGTCTTCATTAAGCCACCATTCAATTAACTGCATAAATGCTCCTGTGATAAGCGCACTTCATTAAAGTTGAAACTTGTTGAAAGTGACAGTGAAAGAGGGAAACTTGTCGGCGTGTGACAGATGCGTGTGCTCTTGTCGTTTTACCTGAAAGTGAAAATCAAATACAACAATCAACAGTTCACTTTTGCTTTCCACCTCTAAGGATTCAAGTTACTAAACGTACGTAACTTCTGTGCTAACGATCTGTTGATGGGGATCTTGACACAGAAAATGAAAAGTTATTGACAGGTGACAACTTTTTTGTCTACTTAACATATTACGTATATTGCAAAATGTAAATATATTTGAATGCTAGCAGTTTTTTTTACATCAGCACAAATTTATGCAATCTGGGCCAAAACTTGTTAACACATGCCACATGTGTGGAGAATGACTCCGTTTTCTTTGTATTGCATGAAAGCGTGAGAAATTGGTTTATTTGGTGAGTGATCGATTGCCAACAAAGATTTTTGCAGATCATTATTAGCAACTCGAGTACACATGCGCGTGGTCCTTAATAAACTTAACTGTGCTCAGGTCTGGGTATAATAGATTTTTGCCGATATGAGGTGACTTTGTATCTACTTGGATACTGGTTACTTGTTAATTAGCCAAAAAAATTGACAATCTTTTGGGCTGTGGCTGATAATGTGTGGTTTTCTTGTTTTGCAGACTTATCTTTTTGCAAAGAGCAGCGTCATCGCTTCATCGAGAGCACTTTTTAAATACATCAGAGTACCTTCTTGACGTTTTTTGTGATACATTTTGAACAATCCTTAGGACAAGACAACGTTAATATCATTGTGAATTGTGGACAAGCTACTACTGACAAACATCTGAAAAAGTGATTCTTCCAAAAATGGAAAAGTGAACTATGATTTACAAGCGCAACAAGATATGAGAAAAAAGTGCTGAATT
Source organism: Heteromurus nitidus (assembly GCA_034687055.1). Lineage (NCBI taxonomy): Eukaryota > Metazoa > Arthropoda > Collembola > Entomobryomorpha > Entomobryidae > Heteromurus > Heteromurus nitidus. Next base: position 27,190 of record JAQFZW010000410.1, read on the forward strand.
TATTTACTCGACACTGTTTCATGATCGCCTTGTTACATCTCTTTCATTAAGGCCAATAGCAAACAAGTGGAGTTGATCGGAATTCTGCGAAGAAAACGAAAGGTGTCTGAATTTTTTCTTTGTTCTGTTGACTGTGTGGGTTGAAAAGTTTGCAGTCTACGTGCTTTTTTACGACACAATTATCAATCGATGCGGATTGTTGCGACAGTTTTGGAGTGGACGCTTTAGATTGAAAATGAGTTTGGTGTAGAAAGAGATACTGCAAAAAAAGTTACGAAATTGGTTCAGTTCAGGTGATTATCCTTTATTCGCTACGGTCAACGGTGCAAAATTAACATTGCAAATTCACTGTCACAACTCCTGTCACTTAAAAATTGATTTGATGCAGTAAGTGGCACAGAGACCGATATTCGCAGAGTAACAATTAACTCATGAGATTGAGGATTGGAAAGAATTGAATTGAAGATCGCAAAACAACAAGTACAAAAAGGAGCAAAATGGACTGGTCAATGTACAAGATCTGGATAGCAATTTTTGGGGTAAGTTCCAGCTTTTGTTGATTTCATATCAGAGTTCGGTCATATACGTTATCGCAAATATGCATCTCAGATTTCATACAATTTCCTGGAGTGATGTTAACCATAACTCGAATTTCTGGAGAAAGGCAACTACGTCAAAACGCCGGGTCTTGTAAACCACCTTTTTGCATAGGCAAAGGGCTAAAAAAATTTGAGCGTACGCACGTGGTGTTTGCATTGTTTACACTTTGTGTAAAATACTGCATGAGAAATGCACGCAGTCAGTGGAAATGCATGTGAACATTGTACAGTGCCGCAGCAAACATAAACTGTGCAGCTTTTCTTTACTCATTTTTCTCACGTAATCTTCTCCGGTTCTGGTTGGCTGATTTAACAAGTCTCATATTATCTCATTCATGACAAAAGTACCTTTCGTTCCGATATTTTATACGTTGAAGTAGGCTTGGTTTGTCATTGTCAACTACACGGTTTCTATCATGGGTTTATGACACTTTGGCCATTTCATGGAAAGTAATTACACAAAAAAATGTATCCAATGAGTATTTAAGGTAGTAGCAAAAAGTTAGAACTTAATTAATACGTCCTTTGTACTTCAGCACATAATCAGAGCACTAGCTGAAAAATTTGCAGAGTTCAATTTCCATGTGCATACTAGTTAGGAGTGATACGTATTTACTTTCAACAGGATAGAAATTTTAGATAAGCCAGTGACAAATCACAGTATTTTATAAATGTTTAAGGTAGGTACTACATACTTTCGTACAGTTGATCTATATAAAAATTATACGAAACTAAGAACTTGTGAAATAATTAAAATTTGAAACACTTGCGCTCAGTGCTCATAGGTATATTGTATACAGCTCATCACACCAAGTTACGAAAACTTGCGTAGTCTACGACGAAAGTTACGATTAGGAGTAATCACGGAAATTGGTATATTACTACAGCAAATGAGCTCGTGTGCATTTCTATAATATAAAAAATGTAATCTGCAAATGCATTTTTGTACTTGTATAACTTCTCACCACAAAAGTTCTACATTATGTGAACCCCCATATATTCATGTCTAATGAATATTAAACCTCCGGGCTGCATGGTACGAAAACCTAAGTTCATTAAGGCACTCGTCAACTCCCCTCAATTCTCTAATTCAGACTTTTTTGCTCAACTTTTTTCTCCCCTAATATTGTCGTTTCACATTTATTTCTACAAAATTGTTTTTCTCATAAGTTGTATAAGGATTTGAACACATGTTTAGTCAATTAAGGAAGCGCACCTTCTTCCAAACAGTGTACGCGCAGAGTGCGGAGGCAAAGATGGAAATGTTGCTCTAATTGCGCTGGGCATTTAAATCAGAGCAGAGTAACATAATCTAATGCAATGCCAGAAAAAGAGGCATAATGCTAATGTAGGTGCACTACATACCACCATAAAAATATGTATGGGCATATGGATAGGCATATTATATAACTAACAAGTTTCATAACTTATAACAAGCCAGAAATTTACGACTACGATTATGCCATCGTCCACTAAGGTTATTACAGCCGGGGAAAATTGGCAACCTGCTGGCTGTCAGACAACTGAAGCTCTATAGCCTAAAACTTGATGAATGTAAGAGTGTATCCGAAGAATTTTGTAATTCAGAAGTGATTGTTGAAGAGTTAAAGGACTATCCGATTATGACTCACAATCCCAATCGACTGCCGATGGAATGGAGGAGTGGATGAGAGTCATATTGAAATCCCACAGTGCCTAAGTAAGTGCGCACGTGGATCATCTTGACTCCTGAAAATCCAAACTCCATGCGCAATTCTAATAATGCGATTTCTTTAAGGAATTACCTGTAAAAGGATACGATTATGCATATGACCATATCCATGAGCAATAAGCTTAGGATGTCAAGAATGAGGATAAGTTGTCAGTGAGTAAGTTGAGAGATAACCTGTTTTGCATGTCTGCAACAACTGCATTATTACAATGGGCTGTTTTTCTCGTCAAAATGAAAAGGGCACAAAGATTCACTTTTCATAAACACATTTTTATGTGCTTCTTACTACTGCCATTTGTGCCCAACTGTTGTGGATGTTTAATGTTTACCAATAGTCAAAATTACTTATGTATATTGTATTTATATAGCTCTATCTGTATACAACCTCAAAATTCAATTTGCTCTCAGTTCTTAGAAAACCTAACCTCAGATAATATTTTGACTCGTGTGTTTCATTTAAGTAAGATATTCATAAATGCAGAGACGAACTGATTGTGTCCTACATAGTTTATTTGAACAATTCTGCTTTTCAAAACATCGCCCTGTTATTTCACACATTTTTTTTCTAGAGAATTTTATTGTTATTACAGGATATGTGGAGATGGGAAAAGCGAGTTTCATTTTATGACTTGACAATTGTTATTACGCAATAACCTTCAGGTTTAATAATAATTTGATTACTTTAGCCTGATGGTGGCTGATAGCTTTTTGCTTCTTTTTACCTGCGTTGATTGTCTTATTTTATTGATATGCACTAATCTGCAGTATGCAGGTGCACACAAAGGTGTTTTATTATTGGGCTGACAAACATGTTGATATGTGTATTTAATGGAAACGTGTTGTATGATTTTGCTTGAAAACGTGTGAATTTACAATCAATCGAGCACATTTTTTGAAGTATAATGCCAGGTAGTAAACAACCCCATTTTTGCGTATGAATTAATACAGTTTTTTCAGCCAGTTCTGAGTTCTACTGGCTCCATCAAAGTAATTTACGATTTTGTCGCGAAATTACAGAAGTCGTTACATTGTTATTATTTTATTACATGGAAAAGGTAAAAAAGAGTCCATCAGTTTTTGCATTTCGTTCACGCTGGCCTTTTGTTCTCAGCTCCCACTCTGACTTCTGCGCTACCTTTTGACAAAAATATTTTCCTCCTCTATTAACGTCACTCTTATACCTGTTCATATGCGAGGTTGACATTTTTTGTGTGTGGCGAATCACAATTGACAGTAAAACTTGTATAACCTCTCTCACTCATAATTTCTCTCTTGTGTGAGTTATTTAATGAGCTTTGTATGTGCAGATCAATTGACTGAATAATTTTTGCTACCGACACGACGACCAACCGCAAACAATAGGTGTTGGTAGTATAGTCATCATCAAAAAAATACGCGAAAAATGCAATGACCCAAAAACACAAGTGTTGATTATCCTGATTTTCATGATAATTTTTTGAGGAACTTTTGTCTCAGAACTGACCTGAATTATGTGCGAGCAAAGAAGGCAGAGTGTTACACTTGTCATTTTTCTACGAATGCACTAAAAAGCTTTGTTTTACTGTCAAAAGGCCGAAGCGGAATGAAAGGAAAAGTGTTGCGTGGGATGAGAACTCTCCTTTTTCATTTGCGTGCCGTGATGATGATGTGTGTTCTTACAGGAATACATATGAACTCACAAATCACAGTCTTCACATTTTTATGGGTTATGTTATGTTCCGGGAGTGCAAGTGAAAAAAGTTGTGCACGTAATTGGATTAATAAGTATTTATGCCTTTGTGTGTGTGTAAATGTACAGCCAGCCCCATGAGGAAATCTATGCACATTTACAAGGTTATTCACTTTAAAGTACGTGCAGTTAACAACTGATATAATTATAAGTGTAAAAATTAACTTAAATATAGTATAGATGTTATATATGTTATACACGATTTTGATTAGTGTATGGGAGTGTTTTTCAGTCTGTAATTGTAGAGCCCTAGATTAAAATCATCCTTTGAACTCTGCTCACCTCCATTAATATTGATTGAAAATTCGATGGTCATGCAGATATGAGAGTGTGATGATGTACCTTAGAATAATTTTTGTTTGGATTACATGCCTCAATGATCTAGATTTAAACATGTGTGTAAAGTGTAAAGGGACGGATGAGCAATTATTATATAAGATCTTATCAGCTTTTATTTGATCTATACTGTGCGAAGTGCTATTTAACTTGGCTACTACATCACTACTTGGCTTTGCGACAATTGGTGACGGTAAATAAATGAAGTGATGAGGTGAGCTTGCTGACCTTCCAAAAATTCTCACTCCTTGAGCGATAAAAAGAAGCCTGCTGTTTTTAGATTTGGAGTCTTAGACAATACTGTGAATTTCCCTTGAAAGATGTAAAAGATAATTGAGTATTTAGGGGATTTATGCAAAACTAAGAACATTAATTAAGAATATATCTTTTAATCATGTGTGTGTAATCTCCTGTGTTGTTTAAGAACATGGTTTCGTCTGTATGCATATTTGTATATCTTCATTCACAGAAATGTGAGAAAATTGTGAATCATGAAACATACCTAAAATGTAATCATTCAATATTCAGAAAAACGATACGACTCGTTATCCATAAACTGTTCATTAATATTGAAGTTGACCATGAAAAAAATGTTTTCAGCCGAGTGTTGACTAGCATTTTGCTTATTTTTATTGGTTGATTAGCACTTTGAGTATAGAATTGTAGATACTTTATGGGATGGAGTTTCTTTGGCTTTTGGCACCAACCTCACATCCAATCTTATCAAAATCACGGCATGAATCCTTTTGAATATTCCACGATTAATGATTAAAATGAAGTATAAAAAATGAGTAGGGAAGCCTCCTGTATGCGCGCTTTAACAACATGTCCAATTTTCTTCAGTTTTTTTGTATATGGTATTGAGTTAGATTAGTGTGTTTAAACACTCAAAAGTGCGTATTTTCGAAGCGTGTCGATAGACATGTCAAAATCAAGTCATGAACAAGACTCAAGAGTTTTTAAGAGTATGAATGAATTCCAAATGTTTGAGTAGGTAGCTTCCCATTAAGAACGACGAGCTATGTGTGTACATAACTTTTTTATCTGATTGAAACACTTATTGAAATTGCTAAGCCTAATGCACGTTTGCGAATTTATGTTCTGTTGAAAAGTGGTAACAGGTGTGTGTGTGTAGGAAGTGCTGACTGCACAAATGTTGTATCTTGATTGTGTAAATATATTTGCAACTCTGGGCTTTTCTGAATTGTCAATATTTGGCTAGTAATTTGTAGTGTGATTAACGTTTTTATGCACATAAACTTTAAAGATTTTATTCTTTTCAGTTGAGTGTCCATTAGGACGTTTAGCACTATTTTACTTTCAACTTTATTGTGTATGATCGGCTCAATTTGATCTAATCCACATGAGCACGATAAGTAAAGACTGTGTGTAATGGAGAAAAATGATAAAGAGTAGGTAAATTAACTTTTGTTCTGAACACGGATCATGGAATTTCCATTCCATTAGTAGCAATCCTCTTCAATTTTTGATGAAGATGGAATGCTGACTTAGATGACTATTTAATGATACATGTCGATTGGACATTTGAGATTTTTAAAGAAAATGTGTTGAGTAGATGTTGGAGAAAAAGTTATTTTAGTACATTCATGTCGCTGAAAATTCTTAGATTTAATTATTGGTGTTGTTAATTTTGGCTGACTGCATAGCTGCAAAAGAGTGGCGTCGTTAGGTACCTGTGTTTCTTTCGTGAGGAAATGTGACGACCTCTCACTACCTTGCTTGACAGTTACATTTCAGAAACATGGAAAACGTGTTTGAATTCAGAGATTCAAGACGTTTTTTCCGTGATCAATTTATGTCAGTGGAAAATTGCAAAGTTCCTCCTTGTCATTATGCATCTTATCGTTTTCCATTATTTCTCAACAAACGATGTAAGCTCTGGTGATGACAGTAGGCGCATACCCCACACACCAACCACCTCGTTCCACTCCAGGTATTATAGAAGTCGTGAATAATACAAGTGTAACAATGTCTTCATGAATCACATTTTCGGCTGGAGATAAAACAAAATTTCGTGGAAAAAGCATTTCTTTTCGTGCCACCTCAAATTGATACACTTTATCAAGAGAATTTAGCATTGTCATTATTTTGCAATTGCGGACATATTCCATTCGTTCGTTGAAAAGTAAAACTTTCCAGAGCGTGTCGTACAAGATCAAATGGTACCAGTGCCAGGCGGCTTTGTTGGATAATCCTTAGTTGCTGCCAATAAATGCGGCTTGCATGAGTGCTGTCATCAAAGTGGTTTCTCATTCAAAGTATGCTTGCACATCACATTTCCCTTTTCACAGGGATCGTGATTGCTTCAAATAAGTTAAGTGGTTGAAATAGCACATTTTTTCAGGGATGAAGGCCAAAGAGCTAGTTGAGTCAATGAAGTAAGAAGTCGCGTCGACTTGATCGCAGTCGAAATGCCCAATTATCTCAAAATAGCAATATTGTAAAAAAAATGCCGACTGGTAGTGGTAGTTTTAGTTCACTTGCTGGTATTGTGTAAGAAAGGACCCATAACTTATTCATGGAGTGAAGGAAGGAGATAAGCGGAAAAAACAGCAGATATTCAATGCAATACTCAAAATGATTTTGAGATGGAAATTTAGTTTAAAGTAAAATGGATATATGCTATATCTCTTCCTTAAGTGTATGTGTGTCTATGCTCTGCGATACACGGAGAGTTGTCTTGAAGTTGAAAAGTAGCAATTGAATGATTATGTGAAAAGGTTTCTGCTAAAAAGACTTTAATGCAATTTTGGAGTGCAAAAAAGTGTATCTCATATACCACATTCAATTGACAATCGCAGAAAAGAAATTACATCACCTTCACGGTAGCGCTTAAAATAATCCAGAATAATTTCATTTTATTCGTTCTTTACCAATTTTCCACGGTTTTAAGATGGGTCACACAAGGCTCAAGTCAAAAGTGGATTATTAAATTAACCATAATTATGTGCATTGTCAGTAAGAAGATTACTTCTAACATTTATGTTAGGGATGCAAGGAATAGACGCGACAAGCGACCTAAACATCCCGTGGCAATTGTATCATGTAAAGCATTTTACATGCACCAGGGGCATGAAGTATAGTATGAAGTGACTCTTTGACATGACACACCAATGACACTTAGCTGACATTCAAGAGGAATACTTCACCTTTGCGGATTTACGTTGCACAATTTTCATTATGGAAAAGAGTCCGTTAAATTGCCCCTTCCCATTTTACTTTCATAAGGTAAGAATGAAGATTCTTCAGAGAGCATAAATACATATGCATTTTAAGAGTCCTTGACAAATGACATCAAGAACAAGTGCCAAGTGCGCACTGCGCCTTCCTTTCAAAACGTGTTTGAACATCCATGAAAAAATTTCCAACCGCAAGAGGAGAGGCTATTAGCAAAAATGTGTGCAAAAAATATCAATGTTGTAAACTATTGTATTCGTCTGCTAATACCATATCAAATCGGATATAAAAATTCACACGCAGTTTTTGCAGATTATATTTTTACTTTTGCCAACGTGTAGAAGCAGACTCGTAAATAAAACGGAAGCAGTCTACGTCCACCTGCAATTTTACAACTATGAAAAACTCGGTAGATGCATACAACATGTGGACTTAATCAGGTTCTCTCACAGGTACATATGTGCCTATCTTGTACTGTATTGGCAAGTACCTTGTTTATGACATGTCTGTGTCTGCCATGAAAATACATCCTAGTCTTTTGCAATCATGTGCCAAATCAACCGTATCGTCTTTGAACCTAGTGAGATAATCTGATAATCTGTATCATGACGTGTCAGATGACTTCAGAATGGTAGCTAATGAAGCGGAAATTGGAGTTTTGCTGCGAACACATACGAACAACGATGTTATTTATGCCACAAATAAAGCTGCAAGAGTCGAAGGCATGTCTGTAATTTTGATGTCCTGAAGGAAATCGAAATCAATGATTCAACTCGTATGATATTTTAGAGACTGGGCGAGATAAATCATATACGCAGTCACATTCACTAAAATTCACTGAATCATCGTGGTAATGATAATACGTACATTGATATGTTCACTCAAGTAAATATAAAATATAGATAGGACCTCAAGAGCAGTTCCAGTTCCCGAAGATCAATTTTTCAGATTAAGAATGTGGTGGGCAGATTCTAAAATCAAATAAATGCGTAATTTAAGCGTAAGCTTACTTTCAATTTTTTCTAATAGATTTTTGATTCATGACAGGTGCAAAACAAACTTATCGTAGGCATAATTATGTGATATGTACCTATTTAGGGTACACAATGGTGAAATTGTAATTTGTAACTTAATACCATTTATTAAACTCGATTGAAAGTGACATGATATAAATATTTTACAAGAGAGTTGTACACATCGATTTATGATGTAGATCTTTCACACACGCTGAGATGGGTTTTTTTGACACAACGAATTCTATAAATGAGTTATTGTTGTCTCTTTCGAAAACAACAATTACAAATGCTTGCAATGCAAAGGAATGAAGGAAATTTGCTCGGAGGACAGTTCCGCGGTCCGCGGAGAAATGCGCATGTGCCCAAAAACAATGTACACATATTTGCAATTACAATCTTCTTTAGGACACTCTTTTGATGTGGTCAGATAGCGTTGTGGCACTTGCTTTCCAATTTCGTTAGTGTTATGCATTGTGTATCATGTCCCTTTTCTAATATCAACGCAGATCATCTAAAGGGATACGCACAAAAGAGTGGCTCGTGTGGCTCACTCACTTTCAGCTAATTACACTCGCCTACAAAAATGGACAATGGAAAACGAAACATAAATATTATGTCGAGTGTGGAGCGACCAGACCAGACCAGAGACCCACATTATACTTACACTCTCCTTTTGTACCGAGCACCTACTCTAACAATGTACATACTTGAGGGAATTGTAGTCTTGCCCATCGAAGGAATTTTAAGAAGGATGACGAAGAAAGGAGGATGTGCAAGCAAAACTGCGAGGGGAATGTGCATACACGAATCCAAGGAACTTAAAAGAATTACAAAAAATTCCTTGCTAACATGGAATCTACTGTGATTTTTGCCACATGCTAAGCCTCTTTTCTAGTCAATCTTGTAACTCGCCTCATGACATAATATTGCGTAAGGTTGGTAAGGTAAGGCATCTGAAACAATAAAAAGTTTAGACTTTTGTAAAAGTCACTTTATAGGTTACGAAGATGACTTACAATATTTGTTCACGTTATTAGTAAAAAAAAAGGTGTGTGGATTTTTAAAAGTTTCATTTTTAAATCTGACCGCATATATGTATATATGTTTTATGTTAGTGATTGCGCTACAAGTTACATAAGAATCCTAATACCTGCATAATATTGTTTTGAATTTTTAGACGACCCACTTATCTACTTCCTTCGATATTTCATATTCAATGAGTTGATTTTTTCGGCTTACTTTCAGCCAGTGAATAATGGAGCAATTGATAGTGAGAACTGTAACGACAATGCTTTTACCCTCAATCCAATTTTTGAGTATGACTATGGCTATTTTCCTTTGAAAAGCTAAAAGCCGGCTATATTGCGAGAGTTCTCTTTGATTGTCAGTGTATAAGTAAAAATATAGGGAATATATAGCCCGATTCTGGGGCAGAGTTTGATTAGCTGCATTTTGCAAAAGGGGCGAGCGAGAAGGAAAGTGGTTTTGTAAAGATAATCTTGTTAAATATTACCATTGACTTATTGATGAGTGATTTATTAGTTCAATTATTCTTCAAGAAATTACGTTACTTTTGCGAAGTTCTCAATTTTTTCATTGTTAATCGATCATTTCTTTTTTAAAAAAATAGGTATGAATTGCCCGAGGTAATTGCAGGAAGTGTTGAACTGTGAACATGATTGGCACTTTTATTTTCAACAAGCCAGAATTAATCCACCTGCTCATGATATTACTACACGCATTACCACTAAATAAATTTTGCGGCGTTTTGTCTTCAAACAGCTACGGTTGATATTATAATGATGTTTAATTAAAAATGCCGAATCGGTCAGTTTTAGGCTACATCCTGCATTGTAAAGCATTTGATCACTGAAATGATGTAACAGAAAAGTAACCCTGAAGCAGGGAAATTTATCTCAAATCCCTAAACGCAGGTGCTTAAAGAACTTTTTTTATTGCGTCCGCCTGCACCGGTTGCCTTTGTTTATTCAGCCGACTTGCAAACAGGTTGCCGACGACTGTTCACTAATTGTGTAAGTTAAGAGAATGCGACTTTAATAGTCTCGTCTCAAAGGCTGAAAAGACAAAATTGGTAATTATGCAGTAATTATCGAATTCTCACTCTAGCACATGTGCATCCCCTTCTTTAAAGAGTAAGTCAGGAGGGTTCTTGCTCTTACTCGTCAGTAAGATTTGCATGGGTAATGTTACTCCTATCAGGCAAGTGTAATTAATGAAGGTAGTTTTACTTAAAAGGTAGTAATTAATACATCAAACTTAATCAACAAATCGACAATGTTTTAAATGCTACTCTTCCATTATGCCCGATGAATAAACAATTTGGCAACACAAATCTTTAAGCTCTCCCCTAGCATAAAACAATGGAGATTTTAGCAAGCCTCTATGAACGACAGAGTGTCAAAAAAGGACGAGGAAATAAATGCAAACTGAGTCTATTCAGATTGAGAGCAATGAAAGAAAAATCACAAGTAATTCTCCTTCATCTTTTTGCATCTCCCCCTCCTCCTGGCAATACAACCTGCCCTATTATCACATTCTTTGATCTGGTTTTGGCAAAAAGGAGGTTTGAATGTGACAGCAGAAATCACTTCACTTTTTCCCTTTTTGATTGTGATGCATTACACCCGACCATTTGCTAAAAACTCTTTTCACCTTTCCATTTGACTTATGGCTAAATTGAAACATAATCATAATCACTTTTCAGTTTTGTTCCTTCCTCTATTTTTTGCATGTATATGACAAAGAGAAAAGTAATGTCTTAAGTTCCATTTCTCAACTAAATACGCATAAAGCATTGGCATAAATACTTCGATTTGGATACGATGACATGACAAGACACGACGCATTTCTTGATTCACTCTGCAAATATTTCATGCAACTTGATGTAGGACGCTGAGAAACACATTTTAGCAGATTGCCAACAAGAGAATTAGTTGATGATAGTGCAAAACAGGAGGAGGATAAGCGAGGCGTGATTGTAGCGTCGTAAACATCGCAGTATCGATAGATTATTATGTAAATGCTCTGCGTACAAAAATGTGGTGATGGGCGGGTGGATGATAGATCGTAACCGTAAGTATGCATCTCACTTCGCGTCAACATTACAAAGTGAAAATTTCTAGAGTATCATCCTTTTTGCTCATATCGGAATTGTCATCTGAAAAGATTTTTTGGGCTGTATCATCGTCATCATTCATCATAAATATCATAATTGACAAGGATGAAAGGAAGAAATGATATTTGTAATGAAGAAACGCAGCTCAGCAGAGGAAGCCGATCCGATCCTAATATAATCAACTTTGTGTTGACTAATAGGATGCACCTTTCCGATACGTGGAATGCATTAAATGATGATGTTATTATAGTCATCGTTAGAGCATATATTGGTATAATTTATGAACTCGGTGAAATTTGAAGCTATTGTTGGGGTAGTGAAGCGGAAATGTTTTTCATGGGTTGGGCTCTCTTTTTTTGTCATCATGTGCAAATGGCTCTCCTCTCCTGTGAGCATTTTTGAAGTGGCGGAGGTGTGAGTTCATACGCGGTTGGCAAGTTCTCAGATATTAAGAGGCCAAATAGGCGCAGTAAAATACTCGATCACTCACACAAAACTAAAGAAATATACCGACGCAATACATCAATCCAGAAAACTCATATAAATTTGCCATTCAACTTTCTCAAGTAAAATCTTTCGGGGATAAAATCTTCCTTCCGGGACTTGCCTTTTCGAACTACCTTACCGAGAAGTAATGTCACATAAAGTGATAAAACTGCTCCCTGTGGCATACAAATGTTCATGTCGTCTGTTGACAGATGTAAAAAAAATTTTTTGAAGTATGTATAAGCCTTACGATTAGTGTCTTATTTGTCCCATTTCGGATTTCGAAGGTGGCATGGACATGACATTGAGATTTTATACTTCTGATAATCCGTCACATTAACGAAAGCGTACTGTGTAGATTATAATTACATGTACTAGGAACTGCATGTGTATTGTTTGAGTACAAAAAGAGTTGAAATCTTTGTTTGCGTTTTCCTCTTTGTCCGACAAACGCGTAGATTTGGTTTTATGTGATTCTCTTCTTCTGTGCCTTGTTCATGATTAGGTCTTGCGTCAAGAAACCCGTTAGGAATAGGATAGAATTACGGTTCCTTATGAGCTGTTGCTGATGAGTGTGTAGCAATTAATGATGTATTCTTAACACGAATTGGTAGCGCGTGGGCAGCAAAAAAGTAAGTCCTCTTTTTTCTGGTAAGTCAATATCTTGTGACACAGGTTATAGCCTTATGTTAGTGTAAATGAGCTTGATGATGTAAGATCGCAACAGAGTTTTTTGGACTATGACATATTTCCACATCTTCGCAGTCATTATACCACCTTTTAAGGCGTAACGTTTTATACGACCAACATTAAGCAATCGAGAAGATGGTAAAACCAAAGATACTGATTATTTCAGTAAAAATCCGTTTTCCATCAAGAGAAAACCTGCTCGCTCAAAATGTTTTGAAAATGCAGACAGGAGATAGCTAAAGCGATAAAGTGTTTTTTATGAAGTGGAGATTAGGTAACATGGGCTTAATTAATGCAAATTACCTACAAGATGGGTGTGAAATAAGAGGCAGTGGCCGGACGAAAACGAATAATTTGTGAATGAACTAAAGGTTTTTAGGGATAAAAGGTAATCATCGTACAAAAGGGGAATATTTTTAGATAGTTTGCAATGAAGTAGGAAAAACTACGTATCTATTGCCAAATGTCAACTTCCAAATCCAGAAACATTTTGTGCTCATTCGTCATTCGCTACAATGTCTGTGGCTCATTGTTAAACGTTGTTTTTTTGGCATGTTCTTGCACTTGTAGCTTACATATGTCAACCCACCAAAAATTAAATTTAGGCAAAACACTGTCCCACCACAAATACAGACTTTTCAAGGACAGGAGAGGCGACGACACGCCGAAAGGTGTTACAAGATCAGGATCAACAGGTTGTAGCACAAAACAACCAACGAAATGGAAGCTTCTGGCTGTGCCAAACTTCTGTGGAATGTGCCTTATAGAGCGATTTTCTCTTCTAGCATAGCATAGATAGTTTATGATGACTATTTATGATATATGTATATCTGATAAGATTTTACCAAGTTGGATCAATATAGGCGGGTTGTAATTGTGGGGAACTTCATATATTTTTAAGCTTACAAATCTAAGGTGTGAGTGCTCAGGTATTTTTAAATTGGTGACAGAGCAGTGGCATGGGATTAGATTCTGACACACACCATTTGTGACAAGAGCTGATAAAAAGTGTTCGCACTCAAAAAAATGGCATTCGTAAGCGACATATATGTTCCTAAAGCAAATCTTTTGTATATATTCAACATTCTGCCACGGGCTCTTTCTTGTAGAAGCGAGGGACATGGAAAATACTCACCGACCACATTGAATCCTCAGGGATGAACAATGTGAATTAAATTTGTTAACGAGCTTATCAGCAATAGAGTTTTTTGTACGAATGAACAACAACAAGCGTCTTTCTAATCTTGTCTCATCGATAGCTCGCTTTGAATATGCTGTGTGGAAAATTCATTGGCAAAAAACGTTACTCATCCCATCTCTTCATCTTTTTGTTGTGCCCTCTGTGTGTGCACTTTAAATGGGCTGGCTGCATCTCCTACCTTGGCCGGTGCTCATGCAAATTCGTAATCTTCTTGTAAAAATCTGACGGTATTGAGGGTATATATTAGTCTTGACAAAAAAGTTTAAAGGTGCCATATTTCACAATAAAACTGAATGAATGGATGCCTATTTTTGATTACTTAAAGTATAAAATGCATCATTAGCTGTGATTGTGATGAATGTGGTACGGGCTGAAGAATGCGTGGACAATCAGAAAAATATAGAGAGACGAATAAAGTACTCTCCCTGTGACGGCGTATTTTTCATGAACACGAAGAAGGGACGCCGCTCCTAATTTGGTTCGGAATCAATTTGGATTAGGCTGTAGGCTGGCAGTAAACAGTAGGCTATCGGGGATACGTGGTTGGACGTGGTGTGGACTTTAAAGTTTAGAAAATATATAAAAAGGCCGAGAAGATTGTATTTCTCCTTTCTTAAACTATTAAAGCTTTGGAAGGACAAGGTTCTTTTCCTTTGGGAATCTTCCATCGGTTTTAGGTGTCAGACATTCTGACTTTCAAATGGTACTAAAAGCGACCTATTTACCTTGTGTGCATGTGTTATTCCTACAAGAAGAGGCGATGTGGAAACTGCACAGCCACAGCCGAATTAAAATCTTTCGTGAGCAATCAACATTACAATTTTCTCATGATCAGCAAGGGAAAATTACACAGTTAGTTAGTTGATTTGATTCTATGACATAACTGTGTCGCATTTGCCTACTTTCATGTTTTCGAATGAAAATCTCTGACATGTGCTTGTCACATTAGTCTCATCATATACGAGACGAAGGTGACGGCAATCACTCACTCATTCGTGTAAAATAATGCCTGCTTTTTTACACATAACGGCATAAACTCACGCAAAACCAATTGGCTGCGTATGTGTAAACAATTTTAAAAATCATGAGAGGAGAATGTTACTTATTTTGTATTGTACAAAGTAAACACGCATTTGCAGCGAAAATCGTTTTTGTGTGAACTTGTAAATGCAATGCACATCCACATTCCGAAAAGTCGTGAAGTGTGTGATAATTTGCTCGAAAACTAAATTGTCATATTTTACTTTAGCAAACGGTTAATAGTAAAACTTTACACATTTTTGAAATAATTGATCCCCAAATCAGACGGGGTGAAGCTACCCGACTCATCTCCGAAATCCGCACTTACGATTCAGCGAAGCATTTTGTCAAACATCAGTTGACAATGCGATTAATGAATTCCGCAAATTTCCCTTTTAAATGCAATGAAATTAAAAATGGAACTAGATAATTACTTCTGTATAATTACATTTTTGGCTAATTGAAGAATACTATAAAATATGCCGTTGGCTAATCGAACATTCCTAATTTGTGTTGCCTTTATAAATGGAAGATGGCCATGAGAAGTAAGTTAACACGAAGTATACAGTTGAGTGTATCAATATTTTTGGAGAAGATTTATGACGTGTGTTGTGACCAATGCAAGGATCTTCCATCATAACTTATGTATTGACACTGTGTCCCCAATCCCTATTGAGCAATTCATTGCAATAATGAATTGAAGAAGTGGAAAAGGGATGATAGAGTGCATGCCAAGCATTTAATTTTCACAAATGATTGCATTCTCCTCAAAAAATTTGACCAATGGATCCTCTCAGTAACTTTTTACTGCAGAACATTAAAATGTGCGTTTTGTGATCCTGTAAATTTTGTTGCCGTGTGGGTACTTCAATATCGTTTATGTTGATTGATTGGATCCTTTGTAGGTCCTCACGTGGAGGCACTTAAAGTAGATAATTGCCCCGTGGTAGTCATTATTGTTGACAGGCTATTGGAATTTTCCGTATGTTTGCTCAATATAAGAGCAAGAGCGTGCGTGGGTTGAGTGACACTTTTCGCGTTATTCGATGACCATGGCCATTAAAGCTGTTGAATAATACAAATTTGAGCAGCTCCTTAACTCACCTTCTCTCCGAGGCCCTACATACTCTGGCACTCTGGCTTGATACAGCGCAGCGTGAAGCCCACAAATTCGTTGATCCTCCCAAATGACTCTGCACAAAATACAACAAAAAGCGATCTCGCTCGTATGACAAAAAAGCGAAAAGTGCGTAAGTTCCTTATTGCCATCAAGTGTCACTCGAAAAGCTGCTTACTGAATTGCAAACAATGGAACCGCTTTAAAGGTAAACCTAACGAGTGTCAATGATTTCACCTACAACGTCAAAAACGTGTAGTAGCAAAAATATGCTTTCGTTTTCTATAAGCTACCGCGTGGGTGTTTTGGGCAGGACAGGGTCAACGAGAAGAGAGCCAATTTATTATATTTTACGTAGATCTGGTTGTAGTGATTTATTGTGGAATTATTATGAACTGAACTTGGAGGATTTACAACTACAAACGCAAATATTTCGTGGACCTTCTTGCTCTGTACGACATGTTGTGGTCGTGTCTGTGTGTGATCTCATTTAATGTCGCATAAATATTAAGGAGCACAATGCATTGTTGTTAAACCTTTAATGTCGCGTAGGCAAGTCGTACACATGAGATGACCACAGCATGGATATTACGTTAAATTGTAAATCAAGCATAATTTCAGTTTCAATTTATTTTGCGTAGTGTTCACATTCGAGTTCCGTCAGTGTGATAAGATATGATATGTCCAAAGATATTTGCATCCCCCAAGGAGTATCAAAAATTGTGTTTTCTTTTGAAATGGTAACACTTGTGATTCGAAAAATACGAAAAGTTATGGCGAACAGCGAGAACGGATCTTGTTCCGATGTGGTGGCATGTGTGTGACAGCAAAGGCACGTTGATGGTGGCTACTGAATTTTCCATGGAAGATATGATCATCATGAATTATTCCTTCAGTTTGAAAGCGCCATCGTAAGGTATAATTTAGGAGTTTATAATATTGTTAGTCAAGTCTAAACTACATAAAGCATATATTCCCCTGTGCTACGAGACTGATATCCATATATGATCTCCTTTGTTTGCAAGAAAAATGATGCAGGAATTGTTTATTAGGCGGAATAAATGAGAGATGCGGGAAGGAAGCCCACTTCTATTATGTTTAATAAGTATTTTCTTTCTTTCTGCATACCTGAATAAATTGAATTTTGAGGTTAGTCGAGCACAAAGACTCAGAAAACGAAGTCAAAACACCTGCCACACATTAAGGGACATGACCAGAGCAGGTAAAAAATGATACGCGTAGTCCATATATTCTGGGTGGTTTTATAATAACGCCTTCATCAAATCATACGTCTTTGTTGTGTAGCATGAAAAATTTACTCGAAATTAGGATCTAATGACAGCACAAAAGATTTATGCAGAGCTACAGTAGTCGTATACATAAGAATGCACTCGCTTGACTATATGCTTTGTTACATAAAGACTATTTTTTTATTGTGCGCATCATTTATGATCATTTGACTTTTCATAAATTAACAATCTTTTTTAGAAAAAAATGCTGGTATAATGATATGAATATTGTGCTTATATACATATTCACGCAGAATATTAGAAGATTATCGTCATTTTGGGCTAGCTCGACACTCGACATCATAAACACTACGACGATGCCAATAGCCAAATAGAATGGCATTGTTGAGGAATAATAATGAATTCATTCAAAACGTGAAGCTTCCTGTGGTTCGGCCTGTGCTGCTTGATGTTTCTTTCACATGTAATGTAGGCCTGTGCACAGTCTTGAAAATTATGGCGTTCCATCAAGAAAATACGTAACGCATAATTGTAAAAAAATTATTAGATTATGTCGATAGTTTTGTTTTTTTTAAAGATTAGTTGACCCGACTTTGGCCTGGGCTAATGATCATTGTGCAACAGCAGCATAAGTATTGTCAATGCACATTTATTGTTCTTGAGTCTTTTTTTACCTCAGACTTTTAAAAAATGAAACATTCAATGTACCAGTTACGCTTTTGTCGATTAGTATATACTTTTACGACTCACTCCTGCCATGATTTTTCATGCTTGATTAGACCTTTCATGGGTAAATTGGTATTATGTTCAATTCACTTTTTAAAAACCGTCTGCTCAGAATTACGCAACTGAATATTCGTAACACTGAAACTTGACTGAAATTGGTATGTTCTTCAATATTTGTATAGGGCTCGCAGGTATTCACTTGAAGGTTCATGGTTCACGTTCATATGTTATAGCCACTCTGGTATACTTTGATAAAAGTACATTTACATTATGCTACATTTTTATTCAGAATTTGCAAAACTATATTTAAATGATTTATGCAAGTTGCTCTGATTTTATAAAAAAAGCACTGACTGTATTTACGGTAATATATTTTAAAAGTCTAAATTTGACAGTTTTAGACTGAATTCTTTAATATTTTATCTCTACTCGTGCATGACATGACATGACACTCATGCTATGCTCTGAGTCTGCAGCATGACACTTCGTGATACAAATGTTTCGGAGATAACATTTTAGATACAAGGATTTTTTTTTTTCATTTTTCTGTCATTCTATAAATATTTAATACATGGAGTGACGATAGAAAGTACCTGCATTTTGAAAAACGTTATTATAAATTATTATTGATAATACGTGGCATTTGGATCATCGTAGAATATTGCTGCTATTTTATTTCCGCGTAATAAGGAGTAAAATGTTACTTGGGATGTGGTCAGGAAGCACACCGAAGTCATGATCAGGTTGATGTGTGTGCATATGTACGATATATCAGTTCGTAAGTTTTAAGAATTCGCAATCAAGATCGTGGTTTATGTAAGTGAAAGAGATGAATAATGAATGCTGCATGTTTGGCACCGCACAGTCGGCAAGGCTCGAATTCGAAGTACTTAGATCCGTGCCGAAGTCGAAGTACGATCTCAATGCTGTCGTTTTGTTCAAGAATATATGTGTTTGCAAATGACAACCTGTCCTTAGTCCTTCAGCCTTTTCCGAATTTCCTGATCGAAGTAGAATGTTATTTCAACAGTTTCGAGCAGACTTTGAATTTCAAGAGTAAATGTACCTTAGGTTTAAACGGCATAAACAAAATGCTCACCACGTATATGGCGATAGTGGCGTAATGGCGTATGCTAAGAATATCCTGGCCTTACTCATTCAGTTCATGCCCATAGTTTATAAACTTGTGCACATGTAAGGACATTTCGTTAGTGATCGTGAGTGATATAAGAGTTGTAATTTTTCAAAATAAGACTTCCTAATAGGAAGTACACGTACCACAACGTAATAGATATATCAAAGACAAAAAAACAGTCCAAGCGCTACCAATGTGCCACTAAAAAATTTCAAACTTCAACAATTCCGATGAGTCATCAAGGGTATGAATCCCTAATGAGATGCTCGGATCAACTTCCATTCTTACCAAAACGTCAAACCACAAATACCACTACTGTGCAACCTTTGGTCTGTACTTTACTTTTGTTGAACTCGCTCAGGGATCCTTTTTATGCAGTTTGAGAAACCTTGTCTTTCAATTTGCTCAATCTGAAGCAAATTCAAATTTAACGAATGCATTGTTTCCTCATATAAAATGTCAGGTGCACAAGTATACAACAGACAGGAGCCATATGAAAGCGTTAGATGTATATGACTAGTCCTGATCCTTGTGGTCGGAGCACTTCGATTTCGAGCAGATTGTCTTTTTATTATATTTCCACAAGTTATTTGCACTAAAGATTTGAAATCGAGTGGACACGAGAAGCACCAAAACTCATTATCAAGTGTTGCTCTCTAGGTACTTGTACTCCATATCATGTAATCATGCTAAAATGAATGATTTATTGTAACGTCAGTCGACAGTGAATATTGGTATTGGTGTGCAAGGATGCAGTCATAACAGTCGTAAACATCTAATTAATTAATGCATAATATGGTTATGAGTTGATTTTCACATACAACAAACACGAGCATTCTTATATAACTACTAGTTCACGAAGCTGTCTCTCTCACGACTTACAGCCTGACGGATGGACAAACGAAAACATGATCTGCCAGAGGAAACGGTATTTTGGCAAAATTGGCGTTCAATTTGATACATGTAGCCTGTACTCTGTACATCGTTTTACTTCAGCAGACCTGCAGACACTATATAGCTTACTAACGATAAGTGTAAGCTTATATTAGAAATATTTCATTTCATTTATTTACCGACAGCCTATATGTTTATGTGTATACTATTTCTATTCACATTCCTTGAGCTAAACACGGCCTGTCAGTACTGTCACCTTCTTCGTGACACTGTCATCCATTGTCCGTGCGTTTCAATCTATTTTTTCAGCATAATAATGTTACGTCAGAAAACTAGAGTAAAATGAGCGTAAATATAAAGCGTGCCGTGGAATATGCGTGAACAAAAAATTAAACATCACCACCAACGTTGTATATATATCAGTCAGGCTTAATGCAATTTTTATCATGAAATGCTCCACCGTCGCTATTTTCAAAGCACAAACTCAGTACACAGTCGGTGATGTGGTTCACGTATGTACATTTTGATACTGATGCTGAACATTTGAGCCTGACAAATGAGTTTGTCTTTTAATGAAATAGGGGCTGTGAAGCACTGTTAATTTAGGTCTGCACTCGTTTTTAAATTAGTTCTTATCTCAGCATGTTTAGGATCGATGTGTCCTTTGAGTACCAAAGGGATGCGTTTTTGTGCATTCTTTCTCTATTGTATTATCCTAGCACGTGCACATACAACATTGAATTAATACATATAGCGCCTACTTGCGATAATTGGGCTTTGCTGGATATCCTAAAAACATAATTGATAGTTGGTAAGATAAAATAATGACATTGAACGTTACAAAATGAATGCTCCTGAATTAATAAAGTATAAAATTGGGTTTCGGTTTCAGTGCACACTTCGCACTTCGAATTAAAGCTTACATCAAACATGAACAACACATATCACGTAGTTATTATTTTAAGATTCAGAAACGAATTCGTTATGTCCTGCGAATTTAGCCAAAGACCATTGACCACTTACAGCAATCAGATATTTAAGTAAACAATTCATATGCCCACACTGAGGCAATTTCCCAGGCATATTTCATTTAGAAAGCTATATTAAATTTAAATTGAAGGATTTTGAGATATGCTATGTTCAAGCTAAGCGGCAATTTTGTGGTTCGCTCGTTTAGTTAAAACAACTGCTAACGTACATGTCATTAAACAATCATTTTGAGCTTGTTTCGTTGTTTCCATCTAACCAGCTCATTTGGCATTTGAGACTTTCGGGAAATTTTTACTACAAATGTAATGTCTGAGAAATTGTTTAAGGATACGTACGTCATGAATGCGCCTCGTCAGTTTGGGATATTTACTTGTCGGCAAAAGTAACATTCGGCAACTCTTCGTTAGTTTTATTTTTGCACATACATTTGAGTTTACTCGCTACGAAAAACGTCAACTCATCAGTACAGATGGTGAATGGCACAATCAATGTGTCTTAGGTGGATATAGTATATGTGGTAGACTTCTTATTCTTATATTAGTATGCATATTTCTTTCGGCAAGAAAATAAACTTCTTTGTAGGTCTGCATAATATTTTTAATGTCTAACGTTCCGTAGGCCTAGAATCTAGATGCATTGTTTGTTTAAGATTTTTAGATTTTTCATACCAAAACTTGAGTACAATGTATTATGCAATTTCGGTACGTGAATACGTCAAAATATATTGAATCCAAGTATACAAATTAAATTGTACCGAGTATCGCATCGTTTCAAAATAGGTTCCGTCTAACCAAATTGGTCATCAAGATAATATTGCAAATGGAAAATTGTTGCGATAATGATCGCTGTTAAACTGTCAAACCTGTCTGTTTTGAGAGAAATTCAACAATAAACTGGCACCAGACAAAACAATGCACTTCTCAATACTGTTCCTGGTGCAATATTACTTTGTTAGTCATACATAAATTGGAAATGCTATTCAATTTCTTTGTATTCAAAATATGTCGTGAGGCTTTTCTGAAGAGTTGACAAGTAAAGAGATCATTTGGGCCAAACGATACCGCACCGCACATGTTGAATTGAATTGCATAATATCGGACGTATTACTCATCGCATCATCGCCTCAAATCATCTTATACCAATGGCCGCAGGATAAATTGGTTTTGTGATTTATTGTTATATTTTAATTTTTGAGATACTCGCACAAACAATTAAAAAATATTCAAATATTATGTCGCGCACAAGCAATATCGTAAATTTTGCTATTGCGAATACATGTGCATTCCATATAATTTAATGTCAACCTGAAGGACTCAATCCTCCTCAGTAAAAATGAGTAAATATGCGGCGATAATTGTGATTAGGAAGTTGGTGTTGTTTATTCTGATTTAATAAGTATTCTCAGGATTTACAACAATTGTTAGTGTTCTGTTGCTTCAATTTGCTCGCAAAGTACAGCACACGGCCCAAACAAATATAATGCGCGTGCGTACCGTGATGAAAACTAGGATAGAGATAATTATACCGTCAGACACGCTTTGAAATTGCGGTGATCGGTGGGAGTATCGTCATTGTTGTCGATCTCATTTTGTTAAATATACCCTCATCTTTTTTATATTGAGCATATTTATTTGATTTTATGTGTAGTTTGGTATACTTCTTTCGACGGCTAGTGTAAAGAAACATGTCTAATTTCAGTTGAAGTATGATTTTTTATTTATTCCACTTGGCTGATCGGTAAAATATTTGCAACTATCTATAATTTAAAGCACTGCGAATTTATGATGATTAATGGCAACAAATTGGTTGTTGTAATTGACAATGCACTATATAGAAGATGAGAACCACATTACATACGGGTTACCAGAAAGAAGTACGCATCACCGGTATAGCTCAATTGGATCCACATTGAATGAACGCGAAATATTTTTTTGTTTGACAGATTTTATAATTTGATTATTAATGTACGAAGTATATATTTGAAAAGCACAAGGAAAGTTCATACTATATTGGCCTAATTTTATTCAAAATATCAAATTCAGTTATCATTGGAAATTATTATGACCAATACCATACATACTAATATGCTCAACATACATACGTGCTCCACGCTTTCCTTAGTTTTTGCTTGTCTTTCAATGTACTGATTTAAGCAAACCCAAATTAATGATGTATGTGTGTCGATGTGGGATCTTGAACTTAATGGCTGGATAAAATAATATGGGATAATACATAGCAAAAGAAATAGAAGAAAGGAGGACTATCTTAATTTTCGTCTTTAAATTGCATATATCCAAAATGAGTGCCTGCAATAGCGGAAAGTATATAGTGAGTGTAGTTGTGCAGTGCACAGCTTTGTCAACTTGACGAACTGAAATTATCGCCCAAGCTATACATGTCTAGTTTTTTATGTAGTGCAATTCACTCGATAACAAGCATATACATACGTTCTGTGGTAGTTCACACAAACAATCATTTCCAAATTTAGGAAAATGACGTACTTGTAAAATAGCCATAAATCAAAAAGACAAAGAAAAAACTCATAAATCCTTAAAGAATTCTCTGATGAATGTGATAATTTCAGGCGTAAGTAAAATAATTTTCTGCGAAAAAGAGGCAACCTTGTGCTTTGCTGTAACTTTAGAAGGTAAAGTAGGATGAATGTTTTTCATCATTTTCAAAGATTGTTCAGAAAATTGACAAAACGTCAAAGGTCAAGTAGCAGGGGCAGTCCTAATGAGCACAAGCACACGTATAAAATGGCTTCATATGTCTCTTTATGACTTCAAGCCAGCAATTATTTATTATTGATTACGTGAGCGAGCAATTTTATTACCAAGATCGGTGATTGCATAAGGCACTTCCGTAAATGGTTTGATAGGGCAGCTATAAGTCAATCGCCTAAATCGTCGTTTTGTCAGATATCAGTATCGATACGTATACGATGTGCAATTGTGCAACGTGTACATTATGAATACTTCTGGATGACGATTTCGAGAGGAAAATTTTGCAATGGGATTTTTACATTTTAGCACGATACATGTTATGCGCAAAAAATTGTTACTTTTGTCACGTGGCTGAAGTTGCCGTGCTTTTCCTTTACACCAATTCAGTTAAAATGCATCCGCTCCGACTTGGGTAGGTGAGTAGGTGCGACATGAGTGCTCACAAATGTTCCATTACAAGAATGTCCCACGTGCTTAAGAAGCACAAAAATATTGTTAGTGCCAATATGATTAGTTTGATCAACCTGATTAAATGATTAGATTGTAGAACCCAAGTTTTTATTTTTGCACATGAAACTTGAGAAACTGAGGACGCGACCGTACATTTTGAGCGCTTACAGCGTTGCAAATTTGCTCAACCCAATATTCATGAATGGAATGCTTCAAATCGTTTTTACACATTCTCGTGTTTCAGAATGAGACAAGAACCTCCCGAAATCACCTTTGACTTTTAACTCATCTTCAGTTTCGTAACAACTTTACGGTTACATGTATGCACCTATATACCACCCGATTATCTTCGTCAGATAATGAAGAAAATAGACATTGTGTGGAAACTCTCGAGCAAAAATGGTCAATTAGGACAAGTTGACACCTCCTAAGAGTATTCATATGACTGCATCTTTAATCACCTCACGATATCATACAATCATATATTACTTCAAGTGTCAGGTCAAATATTAGAAGATTTTGACAATGAAGTTTGTCTTCCTTTATTGGGCCGTTAAAAGTCATAATTATGCTATGAGGTTATTATGAAAACAGTTTTGTATATCTAGATTGTGCAACTCACAATCAGAAGAAAAAAACTCTCCAAATGAGAAATGATAATTCATCACATAATACAATACATTATAATCGATGAATTTGCTCGTGGAGGTTATAAATAATCACTGACTTTACCTTAATTTTCTATACGTATTCCAGGTGATAACCGTCTTGAGCACCGCGGACAGTTCTCTTTCCGGCTGGAAAAAGACGCCAACACAATATCACATCCAGACTGACGAGGGAGAGGAGAGGTTCTTCAAGTTCCAAACATTCAACGGGCAATACAGGAAAGAACGAAGGCTCGATGATGGAACGGTGATAGGAACGTATGGCTACGTCGATCCTGCAGGTTTTCTTCGTATGACGGACTACATCGCGGATTCGAAAGGTTACAGAGTGGTAAAGGAGCTTAAAGAGTTTGTCGGCACGAATTCCATTGCGGATGATATACCTCAACAAAAGTATGTGCCTGCGCCGAAGAAGCACGCCGTGAAAGTAGCGAAACCTCCAAATGTCTTCTTCGCGAATATCAAGGACACCACAACTATTGATCCATTCTTGGACTATAATTCAGTCTCTGTAACTCCTACCATACTTCCAGTTGTGTCTACCTCCCCCCAAAATTCATTGTACTATCCAGAACCTGGCAAGAACGGTGCTCCCCACAAGGTTTTCTTATCCTCGGGGGTTGAACCAATTAAGCCAGTGCCATTTAACAGCATTTACTACTTTCCAGAAGAATCTAGGCCAAATGCGACGATCACGACGCCATCCCGTGCCCCTCCAACCAGTGGTAGTCGCTTCCCTGTGAGGAGACCACCGGTTCAAATTTTTAGGCAGACGAATTCAGGTCTGCGACGAGTACGTGTCAAATTTACACTAACACAGTAACATTTTATTGGTCAAATTTTAATTCAAAACTGATATCTTCATCTTTCTACTCTCTGCGACTCTTGCAATGATCACAAGCATTGGTCATGGGCACACTTTAAAACGAATTATATTTACTCATTTGCTAAATATAAAAAATATCAGTGGGATCGGTTGCTGATGCCGGTGAAAGCTATCGTTTTAACTTTTCTTTCTTTCATTCAAATTTAACGAAGGCATCAAGAAATGGAAAACTTAATTGATTAAATGCGATGAACAATTCAGAGCACAATTTGTTTCTTGTTAAAATTGCAGAGGCTGCGCCGGGTTTTGAAACGAGTTCGGGTGACGTCTTCAAATCGTACACGACTCCTATAAGGAATCGAGGGACGGGATTCATCTACAAGATCCCCAATCAGTACCACAAAGAAGAGACTGAACTAGATGGCTCGAGACAGGGAAGTTTCGGCTACGTAGATCCCTTCGGAATTCGTAGGGTCATTCACTACAGAGCAGGCTCGCAGGGATTTGAGCACCAGAAGGACTTCAAATATGTGGGACGGCAGTATTAAGCGTTAGGGGTTTGGAAGCTTAAGCGTTTTTGTAATTTGAAAGAAAAGAGGAGATTAATATCCGTGTGGCCATACTTAAATACGCGAATACTTAGGTTTTAACTGTTTTACTCTTGTTTTTTTGGATGTTTGTTGGTTATTTGTTCATTTAAATGTTGGTATAATTATCGTGATTAATTTGTGTACTTAACAGTTATAAGCTATAGAAAGTTAGATAATATGTCATTGTTGTAAAATATGACCACTACAGAGAGCTTATTCACTTTCATACGACACTCTTGTAATCTCTGAGTTGTTTTTGCATAGTATAATTATAGACTTCATTAACTTCAATCTTGTAACTTTCTTTCTTTCATTTCACTTGTTTTCATTTTCAATAATTTTCTAGGTTTTGATGTACAATTTCATACTGCAGAAGTATAATGTAGATTATGTCTTTTCCCACCTACTTGAACCATATTTTTACGTTTTTAATTATGCTCATCGTTGTGACACGACTGCCAAGTTTTTAAGGAACCTTTGGATGAGTGGGGTTTCAGTAACATGTGTACAAGAAGCCGCACGGATTTAGCGCATTTTGATGAAATTTATGCCACACTGCGAATTCAGCGTGTCGCTATTACTTCATTGTGTCAACCTTCTTAATACAAAGTGCCAAAAAATCATTACGTTTGAGCATAATTAGAATTACAATAGTTGAAAGTTGAAACCATTACAAATAGTATGAAGTATATTTAAGAGTAGTAAATTAATGCAATCGGGTGGTATGGTACTTTTTGGGAACTCTGTAAACTTAACATTTAGAAGAACTACCTTTAGTGAGTATGCTGAAATCTGTAATTAACATGACTGCCATTGTAAGTATAATTTAATCTGACATTTAATGTTAGCATTTATAGTAATGTGATATTTCATCTTTATATCTAAGGAGTTATGAAGTACGGCGTTTTCTCGATAATTGGTAGGAATTTTTAATTCCATGTGAAGGTAGATGTATGAAAATCTACAACAAATAAACACGATTGCCAAATAAACTCTTGATGATATTATTAAATAGATCTGTATTTCATGAGCATGCATAGTTTTTGGTTTTTGTCGCTATAATTATATTTAACATGGAATGATTCCATGTTTATTGGACGATATATGATGATTCATCTCGATACGAAGGTATAATCTTGGTAAGTATATTACATATACATATCAACTAACAGTTAACGTTCATCACGTCATCGAATCACATGAACGCTTCGGCACTGGTAATGATTATTAAATCAAGTATATCAAGTACTTCAGATTTAAGTCAAGTAAAAGTATCTTAAACTTAAAATTCCACCATTAAAAGAATGTGCAATTGGACAACAGGAATTTGCAAAGTATCTTAAGGCAAACTTTGAAGTAAAAACGAAAATGCATCACTTGTCAAGGAGCTTTTTCCCAACGTATTTTCCTAGGGCTTCGACGGTATTTCCGAATATTTGTTTCAAGGTTGGAGGATCGACAGCTTTGGGGTCAACTGTCATGCCCTCAAATCTTTAACAACAATGCAAAATCATATAGCTTGCTGCTGATATGCACAACCCGACATCCCATCAATAAAGATAAATTAGGCAGGAATTCTTATACTTACATGTCTTTAAAATTTGTTGATAATATCTCAGGACATACAATTGCCTTCGCCAGTCTTGCTGAAGCAACACGATCAATTGGCTCTAATTTCTCAGCGGCTGGAACAAGCTCAAGATAGATCATATTGTTATCCTTTTTCGCCAATCCATGTTGTTTCTCCGCTTCCGCGATAAATTTGGTAACAAAACCACCAGCGCCAAGTTTATCTTGTGCCTTTTTCAAAAGGTCTATGGCAAGGGCCAAACGAGCTATCTGTTCCCCGATTAGCTTCTTTGTTCCACAAACTTTACTCTGGAAAAACTGCCCTAGCCCTTCGAACGCTAATTGCTTTCCTTTAACCTAAAAAAGACGTAAGTTTGCTTGAAAATTACAAAATTACATCAATATCAATACTCCACATATCAATTAGTCAACATACGTGATTCATCCACGTTGATTCCCAAAGATTGCGAATGTTGTCCTTCTTCATTTTCACTAAAGCGTCTTTATACAGATCTTCGGATTGCACACATAGCTTGGCCACTATTCCATCTTTCATGGAATCCAAAATCGCTTTCGTTACAAATACTTCCTGGGCTTGTGCGACCATTACTGCAGCAAGAGCTGTGAGGGCGTCAGGAGTCAGGTCATTCGTAAGGGTGTAGCCGTCCGAAATTCCCAAAGTCTCTTGCTTAATTTCACAAAGCTTTAAAAATATTCCAGCTGCACTCTGTTGAAAATGAATTTATAAACATAAATATTACTGACACACTGATATAAAGTACTGACTGCTACACTCTACAATGAACATACATAAGATTCCAAAGAACATACCTGATAGCATTTGGCTGCATTTTTTAACCCTTCATCATTATTGGAAGCTCTATATTCCATCCCAAGTGCACTATTAAGGGCACCAATGTTGTACAGTACAGCTGCTCTCTCAAATTCCAGACCGGATGCGTCTAAATTATTTTAAAAATCAAATCATTTAAATCCCATTCATTTTCTTTTACTTGTGTGCACGTGTACAAGATCTGCGTATGCACTTACATGTATAATATTTTCCACCAAAGAACCCTGCCTTCTCCAACGAGCTTTCCCAGTAAAGACTAAGATTCGGAACATTTCCTAGATTCTTTTCATGGAAAGACAACAACTGGTCATGATACCTGCAAACAAATTCAAGATGCTTTTACAAAACCATGCAAAACATCAAATTTCCCATTTCACATCAAATTTCCTTATGACATCTCACCTACTCAGCGTATCCACAGTGGACTGATTCTTGGACAGGTTCTTATCAACCACGAGCATCCTCAGCTTCTCCAGCTCCTGAAACCATTCCAACTCCAGAGGCCGATATCCCTTCGCCTTGAGGAGAGTCTTTAAGGGAACACAAATATCCAGCTCCGATGCGACCTTCAAGGGGACCGAGAGCAGCTGATCAGACATGCTTAAGCTGTATACGAATGTTACCCTTCCCTGGATAGTCTTCGGTACTTCGTTAAAAATTGAACCCTGTCTTCATTAAATTTAAAAAGGACAAGCACAGATGACAGCTAGAGATACTTTAGTACATGGCACCCCTTTAAAATTAGTGATATCCCTCCGATACAAACAAGTTGCACAATATTTATTTTAATGACGAAAAAATGTCAGTCTGATTGTTGATTGCTCACTTTTAGCAATCATTTCTCTTCTGCAGATGATAGCACATCACAACATCACAACAGAGAAATACGTATACGAACACAAGATAGGAATAGGAGACTAGTCAGAGTCACACAAGTTTTGTGCAGATATTCGTGTGCATGCATAAATGCATATGCATACGACACACAACGATATACACAAAAAAAATGCAAAGGCGATTTCCTAAAAGTCGATTGAAGACACCAACACGAGTATTGCAGATCACACAGTTTTTGTATTCACATTCACACGTATACTTCTGAATAGAATGAGTCATCGTATCGTGGTGTCATAAATACAGTCATATAGTCCGAGTCATAGTCATGAACTCCTTCATTGTATCCTTCTGCTGAAGATTTTTAAAGCACAGAGAACATTAAAAGACGATGCACAGCTCAGATCTCGTCATTTCTTATATCAACTTTCCTATTCATACTGCACATATTTTAACGTAATAATATGCAACTAGTCAGAAAGTACAAGAAGAGTAGTATAACTCTCAAATGAAATTAAATATTACATACATGTCTATATAGTCTGTATACGTATCTTTGTAACTTTCGACTTTGTTTCTTGATTTGATGCTTTGCTTGTGAACTTGTGATGCTTGCACAATTCATATATACGCATGATGAGACTGAACACTGAAGTCTAGATAAAGAACAAAATGGGCAATGAGCGATGATACATTCGTTTGGAATTAGAAGACCAAGGTTTGTGCATTGTATTGTATTTCCGCTCACAATGGGACATATGAATGTTTTTGGTCATATAAAATGCTTAACAAGATTGATTAAGAAATTAATTACGGATTAATACGAACCAGTTTATTTTAATGCTTGGACAGTTTGTCCGGCTTGTCAAGGTGGAAGTTCTTTGCAAGCGAATTAGTTTTAGTTTAGTTACTAAACTTTAGTATGTCTATTGTATTGTAGCGCCAGCATTGTGATAGGCATGCTACAGTAAATGCACTTGAAATATTGTAAATGCATTCTTTCGAAATGTGAGAATATTCAGAATATACTAAAATATATGTTGCATGTGGTACGAGGTACGAAGGGCAACTTCTTGATTCTAAGTGCAATTCATGATTTCGATTAAATGCGGTGAATAGTGAATGTACGCCTCCATCTACGTCATCTTGGCAGGATATACTTTTGTTAGGTTTTTACAAAGCATGAAATTTTATGATTCTAGAGACAAACGAATTCGGAATGTTCCTATGTGCGTTCCTGGAATTGCCCATTGTACGTTTTCTGGAGCATCCTTCTCAAAATAGTTTTAAAGACGTGATGACGGTGTAATCATGACGTTAGGATGTCATTGTTTTAAGCACTGCAATGTCATGTTCTCATGTTGCTCTGTCCGTAGTAGTATGTAACAATTCGTCCCATACAAATGTGAACCTTAAAGCATAACGAATCTTAATTGCTGAAACCTCATACAGCTACTCACACCTTGAATCATTTGTCATGAATGCGTCTCACGTTCTGCTGGATGTCGCATTTGTGTATCCTTTTACAAAGTAAAATCACAAAATTAGTTTGTCTCTTCCTTACTCACTATTTTTTGTGCTCGCTAGCCTTTACTTTGGGCACGGTTATTTTGGTGAATTCTTTGTTGTCCGATTCTTTTCTTACTTTTTGCTAAAGTGATGAATTGGTGAACAGCTTCCAGGGTAGAACACTAGTGCTAGTGACGCCATTGCACACAAACGAAGACAAAGTTCCACAAGGCTTTGAATAAATGTGCGTTGCAAAGATTGCCAATTTTCAATCCAAACTTGTACTTTCTGAGAAAGGGAATACCGAATTTTTGAGCAGTCTGTACTCTCTGTACCATAACATCAAGGATTCAAATGGTGATGATTATTAAATGCGTTCAGGATGATAAACCGATGATTGTCAATGTCAATGTCAGAAAGAATAATATTTTTTGTGAGCAAAATAAGTATTGTAGTATTGGTGCTGTTTGCATTTTCAGTAAAATATTGATGTTACCTTTATTTCCACGTTTTGCTATCTATGATTTCCTTGCACATAAGCAACATGGAGTTCGTACATACAACGGTATTTTTAACGGCGGAGGAAATTTGTGTATGCATTGTATTTGTATATATTCTTTAGTTCGTGTGATGATACGAAAATTCATGTGAGCAATCAAAAATATATGAAGTTCTTGGAAATAACCGCAACCTCCACAGAATTCGGAATGTGTATGCAGCATAGTGCAAAAAATAACTTTTATCAGAGCTTTTGTTTAAAGAATCTCCTCGGATGGTACACATGCAAGCATAAACACATATGCAAACAGGGAATACGAACTATTTGAGAAGTTGACTATGTATATGGTACAAGATTGATAAATCCGGGTACTAATTGTAAAAATGATTATGGAGAAGGTAGCCTGGGTGCAATGAAAACCTGAAGAGAGACAACTCTTGTGGATAAGCAGAGTAAGAAGGATAACAAGAATCATTGCAGGCAGATAGACTATCATCTCGACGCAATAGGCCATAATGTACTGCAAAACTATTATTATGAGATGCTGCGAGTGTTTTCGTATATGAGATATGGTAATTAACAAATGCCTGTTGTGTAGATATACAACTACGCTGTCGCTGCTGGATAATTAGTTTCTTCTCACCGCAAAGTACCTGTTCCAGATACAAATAACATATGCCTCCTCTTACATGTACAAAGCGTATTGTGTTATTTGTATGCACATAAATAACTCTGAACTTCATATCACAAATTTCATGAACCATATTACGTATTAAATCTTTTTCTGGGATGGAAAATCCCTAGTCACTGCGTATATTTAGACTTGTTCGTATAAAATTGAAAAATGTGATATGTAATTCGGCTATAAAGTTTGCTGAAGAAGTCCAGGATATGCTTGTGTATGCGTCTACTAATGACTGGCTATATGAAGATTAGCTAAGGACAAGGATACGATTTTATGTGATCTGCATGCTTGGTAGTGCCATTACTTTCGCAATACCATCAATTCTCAAAGAAAGATCAATCCCCTTCCAGTTTTTTATGTTTAGATTTAACTTTTCATGTTATTCTAGAGGTATCTTAGAAAGCTTATATAAGTAACCACTGATTGTCACTGTCTTTGTCAGTACGCCGTCGGAAAGTCGACAGGAGAGATATAATCTGAAGAAATAAAAAGCACTTGAAGAAATTATTCTTGACTTAAGTGCAAACCTTAAGTGAACGTAATAAATATGAGATCCGAAATAATGTTGATTGTTTGTGTCTTTATAATAGCACTTTCCTCCTCATCCGTCAGTGCTCAAGGTATTTAAATTATCCTATTGTATGTGCAAAATATATTCTCTAGATTCTTTCTCGTTTTCATTATGAAAGCCCATCCATATTACAGACCCATGTTTTCAAGGAGCGGAAGTTGGAATTTGCCGTGCGAGCATTCCAAGATTTTACTACAATTCTAGATCTGGAAGATGCCTGGATTTTATTTACGGGGGTAGGTTTCGTGAATTGTAATTTCCGAAGTCTGTATTTTACATACTTCAATGTGGTATTGTAATATGTTGTAGGATGTGGAGGAAACCGGAACAATTTCGAAACTTTTAGTCAGTGCCAGTCGTTCAGGAACTATTGCCTGAGAAGACGAACATTCTAACTTCACTCCCACAAGGAACAGACGCAAATTTAAATTACAAAAAAAGTTTCAAGGTTAATACTTTTCGTAAAATGCATTTACAAGAACAAAGTACAGTAAAAATCTCTGTGTAATATACCCTTTCTTGGAGATGAAACGGCAATAAACAAAATGGAGCGAAACTAACCATAAAAAGACAATTGGTCCAATAACCAACTGAACTATCTAAATCGATTTATTTGATCATTTTGCCATTACGATTCTTCATTCGCATATTGATATGCGGTCCAATTAATCGGTTCCGCTTATGATTGTCCATTTATAGCATTCATTCTTGTTGGACGTAGCAAGTAAATGTCCCCACTTATGAGGTGGCGAGCACATTTCTAATAATATTTCTTGTGAGTAAAAGCAGGACAAGTTATTTCGCAAACGAACACCAAAATGAAGATATTTGCTTGTCTGACGATTTGGGGGATAGCATTGCTATTCTGTGCCACTTGGATCCCTCCAGTATCAAGTGGCTTCTTGGACTTTCTACATGGCAAAAGGCCAACCAAGGTTCAAAGTTAGTTCTTTAATATTATTCTTTGGTGTGCTGCCACTTTTGAAACTGTTTCCGTTTAAAACGGCCATGCCATGTTTAAAACAGAATTAAAGTATTTAATGATGCATTATTTGCTAGCAAATTGCAACGAGGAGAATGATCCAGGACCATGCCGTGCAGCATTCGAAAAGTACTACTGGGATTCAGAACTGCGAGACTGTCAAGTTTTCTATTACGGAGGTATCGTATTTATAAGAAAATCATTTGTTCTTTATGAGTTTGCATATAAATTCCACATTTTTGACTTGTAATCGCCAACTTAAATTCTGCTTAATACGCTATGGCAGGCTGTGCAGGAAATGGGAACAGATTTAATTCGTATGCCGAATGCAAGCGTAAATGTGGACGTGGGAAACGAAAAATAGTTCTTCTGGAGGAAAGGATGGCAAAGAGTTGAACACTTTCATAACTTTCGTCCTGTAAATGTCAGTGAAGATGTATGTAACTCCTTACGGGATTAGTACTTCCACTGAATTCAAATCATGTCATAAATTAAGTTACACATAAAATTTGATTTTACTGTTAGATCTATCTTGCAAATACAGACGAGATCTTTAACGGGAATGGTTTCTAAATAACTACTTTATTTACAACAAATATAAAAAATTATCCATTTTGAAGGACTCATATAAACCGGGGACGGGGACTATTATCAAAGCTGGCTTTTTTCTAATGAGGCGTCAGTAAAAGTTATGGATCCATTGCGGTCACCCACATCTATTTGCTTACTGTTTTTCTTTGAGTCCGTCTTCCAATCTGCATCTGTCATCATATCGGAAATGTTTTTGGGGAAAAGCCTTTTCCAAATGTACATGAACGGTGGGCTCATGCAATCACTATGGACTAGACCATCCTTGTTCAGCCCAAGTCGAGAGGCAATAGCACTATACAGCAGTCCGAAAAGCACAGTTGCTAAACATCCGATAAACGGGAAGTACATATACGAAATCGACATCAGTTGAATATATGCGCTATCGTCGCGGTATTTCCAGACTTCGTTGGGCCGCATCGTGTGATTCAAGTAGTCAATGGAAGATGTGTCCGTGAAGAAATCACTGCAATCTTCGGTTGATAAGGAACACCTCTGCGTTGGCAAATCACCATTGCCTCCTCCCACTGCGGAACCAACTCCGACGAAAATTACTAAAATGTATGAGGATATGACCCCAGCAAGGGCTCCCTGGTGAAAGCACAAAGATAATGAGTTCGAGACACATTCACATTATTAGAAATTCTAGCCGAAGGATGCTTACGATAGAATTTGCCCAAGGGAAACACATGCCGAGTGTGAATAACCCAAAAGTAGGACCGAGTAACATTCCAATTAGCGAAACTGCTGCCTGAAAAATCAAGGTCACTCAATCAGTTTAAGGGTTTTATATACGAATCCAATTCATTTAGGGGTTAAAGGTGAAGAACGTACTGGAAATATATCTCCCATGAGTCGGACAACAAAAATGAAGGCGAATGATACGATTCCAGTCACAACACAGATTACCCTTGACAAATTAAAGAGAAGGCTTTCGCTCATGTTGGGTCTGTACTTAATGATATAGTCTTCAACAACGATGGCGGCCATTGCATTCAAGGCACTCGACACCGTACTGAAGAAAATCAAATATTATATGGTTAAACTTTGTCCTTCACTTTTGTCAAGGGACATAATTATTTTCCTACTTTCCCTGCATTTTAGGATGTAGTATATACCTTAAGCTAGCGCAAGTTATTCCAGCGACAAATAGACCAGGAATGCCTCGGATTTTGCCCAAGCTGTCCATCACAAATAGGGGTAAAATTTGATCGGTTGTTTCTACCAACTTGAGGTCAAATTAATTTTCGTCAGATTAAAATGTTTGGAATGTCTTTCTGAAGATGTTACATATCGTGCATGATATGCATAAACGCCGTAAGTGCATTTTCACATACGGACATAAGACTCCTAATCGAAAAAGGC
>JAQFZW010000411.1:0-63088 GCA_034687055.1 Heteromurus nitidus
CATCTTCATAGTAGTCGTAGTTAAATGCACTATAATCGCAATTAGACAGTGAGGAATATGCACAGCAAAAGGGTTAAGCTTCTAAAATCCGTGTAGAGTATAATGAATTTTTAATTCCGAAAACTGCCGTTTCCTAATTTACAATATAATATGTAAACGTGTACCTAAATACATTTGAGTTCTAAGGTCGATGAAAATTCCAAAAGTCCACAATCAATTTCATCTGGAAGGCCTACTAAACCCGACATTTCGGCATCTAAATAACCGCGAACCATCATGTTAAAGGTCTTACTTCATCTCATGAACTTTTATTATCTGTTGAGCATCGTCAACTTTGTCCGAAGGAAAATTATTATTAATTAGAAGAAATGCAAAGCATGTTTAAAAATTAAAAGCGTGCACACAAATGCACATGCTTGCATGCATACAGCTTTCCCAAACTAAACCTTACTGTCGTGACCCATGACCATGATTGAAGTCGTCCACATTCCCTATATAAACACTGGTTGCGAATTTTAAGCGTACATTGCATTTTGCATCTTTGTGTTTCAAGTATTAGTATCATCTTGAAAACGTCGTGAATTCCACTAATTTCTGAACTCAGAAATTAGTTACACAAAATGAGTTATTTCATGTTCAACGAACATGCAACGTCGAGAAATCTTATGACTCATCACTCACCTTGTCAAGCAATAATGTAATTGTAACGTTATTTGATTGAAGAATTCGGATTCAGTATTATGCATAACTACTATACACTTTCTCTTCACAAGGACAAACATGTAATACATGTGGTCACTGTATAAATATGGCTTGCATATATTTATTTAATAACATTACCTGATGCGCTACAAGCATTTTGGTAAGTGAGTTTTTCAATTTTGGAATCAAATATGGATGAAAATATTCAATTCAACAAAGTAAATGCTAAAAACTCTGATAATATAATGTTGTAAATAATTGTAAATTGCAACAACAGTTCGTTTACCTCTCAAGCATGATTTATTAATGCAGGCATTAGGCATTATACAATGCTGATAAGATAACAATTTGAATATGAATTGGTCATTTATATTTCGCATTTTCAATTATAACACGAAATTATTGCGAACTGGCGATTCGACGATTTGAGCGTCCCTTTGTATGGTGCACTATGAAAATAATTCATTTTTAAAACCACAAAATTTTCAATAACTTTTTTGGAAAATGAATCCCTGGCAGAGAGAAGTAATTAGCCAGCACTTGCCACAACTTGTTGAACTCATCGACTGTAATGAGAGTGTAGTGGCGAGGCTGAGGGGAGAGAAAGAATTCAGCGTTGACAATATCGAAACGATTGTAAGTCGGTATAGTTAGTTAGGTCCTCTTCCTCTTAATCACAGTGAATTATGATTTATAATATACATCCATTATTAATGCTATGCCATTTTCCAGAAAGTTAAGCAATTCCAATATGGTTCCAACCGATTGTCACATAAATGTACTTCTTGAAATAGCTGAGAAGAAGGTAAACGTATACGATATCCTTTATCGAATCTTTAGATAGACTGGACAAGACCAAGTGGCAAACATTTTACTTGATGGGGCTCATCAGCGCGAAATTGTACTGGAAGCATGGACTCCCATGGACGACGAATCTCGTAAGTAAGCTATACTTGCAAAGGTAAAGCATAATAATCACCCTCACCGATAACTACAATTATGTATGCTCATTACCAGGTGAAGTCCACGCTTAACTTCTAAAATTTGCAGATCATAACCAAAGTTCGCCTATGGACTGGTGTGCTTGTGCTTCAATTAGCTCGTAGAAAATATTCCTTCTAAATAAAACGTAAATAAAATCGATGTCTAATAAATAACATAATATTCGAATGTATGCCAAAACAAACATGGTTATATTCTCATTCTGCTAAATACATTTGCATTAAATCTCGTAAAAATAATAATCAAAGACGGTAGAAAATGAAATGGGCGGACCAGGTCCAACGACGATGTACTCAAGACAATAAAGCAAAAACGTTAGACGAGCTAACATGACAGGAATTGCGATATGCGTTATGGTTTGCCTTGTTGCCCATACATCATAAATGATTCAAACATTAATAATACTGCACATTTACACACTAATTAAATATGCACTTTTTTACTCACTCACCTTTTGACTGGGCGGTGGCGCGGTGCATTTTTTATCAGGTGTCTAAAATAATCTCAAATGTTATCAATTCGCTTCGCCTTTTAAACCAAAACGCAAAAAATGAGCGTCTTTGATGAGCAAAGTCGCTTCTTCAGAGCAAACGAAATGCTGTGAATTCTAATGGCTTTGATATGGGTTGAATCAAAGGGCTACGCTTTAAAATAATTTTTATTGCACTTTGTTCGTTGTGCGCAGCAAGTGGTTTGGCTTGGTGTGCCATCATATCATTCTCTTTCTTTCAAGCCGCAAATTCTGTTTCATCTTAGGTTTAAAACTTAAACAATTTCAACAAGTTTAAAAAACTTGCTGAGTTGGTTTCCTCAATTTTTTAATAATCCTGGAGTTCATAAAAGCTCGATCAATATCTTGGTCACCAGTACAGAT
The DNA here is from genome assembly GCA_034687055.1 of Heteromurus nitidus. Classification (NCBI taxonomy): domain Eukaryota; kingdom Metazoa; phylum Arthropoda; class Collembola; order Entomobryomorpha; family Entomobryidae; genus Heteromurus; species Heteromurus nitidus. The sequence continues at coordinate 2,579 of JAQFZW010000411.1, forward strand.
AACGTTTTGGCGTGACTAGATAATATGATCACGCGCTCCATAAGCATTATGCATAAAACGAAGTTCAAATAAAGCAGTTTAGTTTCTGGAGGAACCTGTCCGATTCGTTATAAACATGGTTCTGTGGCCACCGCGAATCCACCTTGGTCACAAATTACATTTCTGCAAAATTCTAGTTATCATTGGAACAATTGTGCACTTTTCTGTCTGCCATTATGGTACGTGCATAAATATTACCTGTGGAAAGTATAGTTTTATACAAGTTACATTAAATCTATAAATGCCTTCTTAAATCTTCCAGATTATCAGGAAACAGACAACGACATTTGTCCTGGAGAAGGATTCTTTCCTCATCCCCGAAGTTGCACGAAATTCTACAGATGCGTGGAAACGTTCGAGTTCTACCTCGCGTACGAGTTCCACTGTCCACGGAGAACGGTTTTCGATCCGGACGCACAAGTTTGTAACCATCCATACGCAGTCCGCTCCAGTTACAAATGTCATTTGAACAATTTGAACAAGGTAAAGGCGAAGACGAAGCCAAAATGCATTCGAAAAACTACAAATATTACAACTACTGCTGTCAGTAGCGCTAAACCTAATAGTAATTCTAGAAATAGTAGTACTCCAGCAAAAATTGTAGACTTGATGACATCAAACAGCACGAAAAGTAATGTAGAAACGTAGTTTAGTTTTAAATTTCAATATGTAACTTTTGTAGCTCATTTTGTGAAAAATATTGTACGAATTTAATTTGCAAAAAAATCAGCAAACACATTTTGGTCGTTTTCAGATCTGCAGAAAGTCGCCCTCGCTTCCTTCAGTTTCTTCAGATCGGCTCGCAGAATCTTTTGAAATAAATTTTTAGGGCGAAAATAAAAATTGGGCTTTCATCAAAAAACATAAACCATGCTCTAATGTCGAACAAGTCGCACGCCAATCAAAAATTGAATTTAAAAACATCCCCGAATTAATCATAAATAGATGAACTTGAAGAGTCACGGGATGAGTGTATAATAATATGCCATTATGCCACTATTACTATATATGGTTTGGTATTTTATTTTGGGTTGAGCAATGCTTATACGAAAATTCATATAAGGAATATGTGAAATATTTTACATCATAATAAGGAATATTATACGGATGTAGCGGGAATTTGCACAATGAATACTCGTTCATGAATGAACAATGAATTGGTTCGGCTTTTTCTTAAAATCAAAATAAAAGTACATACAAAGATATTTGCAAAGATCATGTCGATTTGCCCAGCATTTTCTCGGTTACAACTGAAACGAGCAGACGATTCACCACTTGATTATTGCTGATAACCACATCCGTCACGGCTAAGGACAGCTTTTCAAAGGAGTTGAGTCGTTCCTCAGAATTGGGTGCGGGTATTCTTAGCACATCTCTAAGGATTCTTGTTACAACGACTCCAGGAGTCATTGTCGCTTCCAATAACGTTACTCCCTGAACCAAAAATCATCACCGTTATGCATCACATACATACGAACAAAATTCGCCATCTAGCATTAGCTAGAAACCAACAAATATTAAATATTAAAAATATCGGCGTTGTACCTCCAACAAAGGATCTAGCACCACTTTCGTGAAAAAGTCCACCTGGAAAAATGCTGGCTCAATGAAAGTCTCGAAAATATCGCGAAAGTATTTCCTCGTCGTGAAGATATCCGGCTGGAGACTAATATTGAACTCATCCCGAATTCCCATGCAATATGCCACCACCGCCCAGAAATGATTGAACGCATACAACTCCTGATCAGTGGCATTTGTCAGTCCAATTCTCTCCGGGAATAGAACAGGAAATCCTACAAACCCGAATTGAGTCATTGCCTGTATGAACTGATTAAGTGGGCGACGCTCATCCTCCGTCAAGGTGTATTCAATGGGAAACCTTCGATTTTCATAAGGAACTGCAGAGTTGGCCACATCCATTCGGAATGCTTTCCATAAATCTTCGTTTACAGAGCGACTCTTGTACACTGAAGGATTGACGAGGGATTGTCGTTGGGAGAAGAGTTGTCTTTCTGCCAACAACGTGACATTCCTGTGAGCTCTCCGCACGGTTCTGATGCTCTTGGCGACTTGCTCAAATGTGGGGGAATCTGTGGCTGAAGGAGAGTTCCTGTACCACGAGAATACTCCGTTGGCAATCCGAACATATCTTTTAGAGGCACTTTCTGGAGTATCAAACCCACCAAAGAAGAGTAACACTTCTTTCGAGTCGAGAAATAGATTGGTGCAGAAGAGTCCGTAAATGTGACTGAGCAACAAGTGGCCACTGTTGTCGCGAGCGAATTTCTGCCCTTCCTCGAACAAGGTGAGGTTAAGCCATTCTGGAGCGAGCTCGCGTTCTGGAACACTGGAGGTGCCGTCGAGGAGTCGACCTGTTGCCAGATGGGATGCGGGGAGGAGACAAGAGTAAGGCCATCGGGATCTAGAATAAAATTATGTCAAACTTCTCCAGTTAAATGTTAACAAGCAAAAAATGCGTGCCTCAGTTACGGAAAACTTACTTTCCAGAGAGATGGCCGTCGTAATCCACACAGCGAATATTGTTCAGAGCTTGGTTAAAACTTGTGTCAAGCGGATAATATGAAAACCTTTGTTCTCTTCTCCCAAATCCACTCAGAACTACATCGCTCCAGGTTAAAATGATCACTAAACTTGTAGCTACAATGATTCTATGAAATTGACAGATTGGTTTAATGGCCATGACTATCAGATGGTATTTGGAGAACGCTTTTAGCAGTAAATGGGTTACAGCTAAAAAATATTTAACATGATTTCATGATCAAGTGTATCACAAGAATGGAAGAAAATGGGAAAGGGAATTTCTTTTGACAAAAAACAGTGCATACATTATGTTATACGCGGATTGACTAAATCTCTACTTACTAATAATTTATTTGGCTCCATGCCTAAAAATCTCAGAAAATAAAATATAAGAGATGCAATGAATTGCCAAAAATTAATTCTGTTTGACCAACGCATTTCTGAGACTTGAGGTTACTCGACTGTTTCAATTCACAACAGCTTCCTACATTTAATGTTAATGTTAAAGGCAATAATATTTTTACACTTCAATAGGGTTCAACATAGTTTGAGTATATGGAATCTTAACCTTATCTGTTAGATTTGCAACATGATGGATGGCACTAAGGATGGATAAATAACTAAAGTATAACCGTTAAATGCGTCCAATGATTGATCGCATGCACAAAAATGCATTAAATGAGGGTTATCTTGGATATATTCCATTAGCAAATATCTACTTGGGTTTAGCACAGATTGGGATGCGCATTATGTAATTTTGCCAATTTGCGGTAGTTTAAAGATGGCACGTTTAGATATGCAAAAATTACACAGTACACATTTTCGTACACCGTATAATTGCTCATGTAATGAAAGATTTAGCAATCCAAGATCAACTGAAGTATGCCTCTACTATTGTAAAAATTACGATTATAATCAATCGTAAATATTCGCTGTGATTTAGCAATGTACTTTCATTAATGCAGAGACATAAACGGATATGAATGTGGTATATGCAGGCAGGGGCCGAGATCCAAATATCTCAACTGCACGCTCACCTTGTCACAATCACAACATATACATAACTAACCTCACGTAACTCTTCGTTCTTGAAACTTATAAATTATAATAATTTCATATTGGAGATTGGCAGCTCTGGAAAAGTTGATACCGACATGTGGTTCTAATCGTGATGAGGGGTAGAGATGAAAACGCCTCGTTTCTCTTGGACAATGCACCTTCGGCAGTTAGGTAGTTTAGTAAAATAAATGAGATTTAATACAAGTAAAATATGAAAAGTCAGTGCAACTATTTCATTCTTTAAATACAATATATCGTTCAAGTAACTAAACTTATTGCAAAAATAATGCATCGCATTTGTTCGTCTTACGATTAGTTACAATTACACAGATACAAATATGTATACAGATATTATGCCAGAAATGTAAGTATAAATGCATAAAAGGCCAACGGCCACGGTCCAGCTAAAAAGCTTTCTTAAAATTTATGGCGAAACGTTTGTAAAATAACTTTTTAAAAAATACCTAAATTGCATTGTAAACTTGCAACGCGGGGATATATTTATGTGGGATAAATATGATAAGATATTTGAACATCCAATATACCTTGGAATATTCAAGTCATAATCTCTGTTTAAAAACGAGTATATAAACACATATAACATGTCTTTCTCTGATATATATTATGAATTTCAGTATAACGGCTTTGTTTGTAATTATTTAATATTAATATTAACATTTATGTATCTTGCGAATTATGACAACAATTTTGGCAGATGCAATTCAGTTGAAGAAATATGAAAGCCTCATTTGTTCAGCTTCAAATCACAAGGTTTTCTCGGGTAAAGAATGCACCTTGGCTTTTTCCCGCGTCTGACCTATAATTGGAGCCGAAGTGATGGTACCCGTTCACGTCGAGGAAGAACATGCCACCTTGATTCAGTATGAACCTGTTGGCATCCAAATTGTTGCTCATTAAGCTGTCAATTAGAGCTAGGTACATTCTCTGAATGGCATTCATTTGTCGGAACAGGTTCCAAGGGCGAATCTTGACAATGTCGCGGAGGAAGCGGAACATGATGAGCCTTGGACTGATGACTTGGTCCATATGCTGGAGAGCCTGTCAATTAAAATATTACAAGAAATGTTACCGTTTGTTAGAAAATAAATTTAAATGATTCAAATATACATTTACATACGTCCAGATATGCACCGAGCTGAATTCGAACACGCCAATCCAACTGGAACATGGCTGGGATAAAATATGAATCTAAAATCTCGCGAAAAAGTTTGATCGACTCATCAAAGTTGGAGTTCATGCAAATATTGAACTCATCCTTGATTCCAAGAGCATGTCCAAGCACCGCCCACAAATGAATGTATCCCTCAAGCTCCTCCCTTGTCACGTGCGACATGCCCAACTCCCTGTGAAAAAGAATAGGCAGTCCCGCAAAGGAAAACTGTGTCAGGGACTGAGCAAACTGGCTTATCGGTGTGCCAGTATTATTCTTCCACGCTGGGTATTTCCTCTTCTCCTCCGGAATATCGGAAAGGAGCAAGTCCTTCTCGAGAGCTTCCCAAAATCTCTCATCGAACACAATACTGGGCGGTTGTTGAGACCGAAGTTCTTTAAACATTTCAAACATCCTGTAGTCCACATATTTCCCATTGTCCTTAAGTCTAGGCTGAGATTTGAACGCTCCGTCGAGATGAAGTTTTCTCACATTCCGGAGACTTGTTAGGAGCACCTCCCGTTCTTCAGGGATAGCTACAGAGTTGCGATACCAGAGCAGAACTTGAGTTGCAGTCGCAGTGTACCGCTTCACTGCCCGTTCCAGTGTGTTAGAAGAGCCTGTGCTGATAAGCACATCTTTAATGTCTGGAACGAAGTTTTCGAAGATGAGAGCAAAGAAATGGGATACTCCCATGTAGCCTATGTTTTTCGTTGCGAACTTTTGGCCCGCTTGAACCAACGTCAAGTTGGCCCAAGGTGGGATGAGATCATCGTCAGCGAGGTACTGAGTTCCAGCCACATTCCTCGCTTTTAGAAGGCACTGTGCTGGAATTAGGGTTCAAAGAAACAAGAATATTTAATTTTTTGCATTAAAACTTTAAGTTGATTCTGTAAAGCCCACTTACCGGACAAACTTCCCCGCACTTTAGAATTTTTATTAAAATAGCTAAATTCATCGGGACACTGATCGTGACTTCTTTGTCCATTTGAACTTCTGTCCGCAATCACGATCGTGGATGAAAAAATCACCAGTGCTAACACCACAAAACGACTTTTGCATACAACGCTTTTTCCTAAACGAACAGATTTTCCAGTTTTCGAGTGCCACAAAACGGCCCCCTTACTCCACATGCTTTAATTCGGATGGGAATGTGAATATGGTTGAGATGTTTGGTAGTTGGGGGACGATACGACCACGACGACGTTGCTTCCTCGCATTTGTCAAACGGTTTGGTGATGCAGTTGCCAAAATGGGACGCTCTCTTGTTTGCATAGTCTGACTGAGATTGAACACTGGGAATTTCTGAAATCAGAGGGAAAACAAGAGGATGGTATAACACCTACGTACGTAACTTCAACGGAGATGAGTAAGGAGATGAAGGACTCAAGTGTTTACTCGCTGCTATATCATCTTCTTAATACTCTTAACTTTAACTTAACCCTTTGAGGTAATACAGGATTACGTGTACACTCATGCTAACAGAATTACAAAAGTAAAATGAGGAGAACACAAAAAAGTGAATGCTTCCGTCAAATGGCCGTGGAGTATAATATGCAACCATGCGCTTTATTAACTCTGAATGCAAATGTGTAATTTTACCTTTGGTATTCTCTGCAAAGGCTCAAAATATTATTGCTTTTAAGCTTACAAGCTTATGCAACTCAACCTTTCTCCAAATGTGACAATGATCTTGAACTTGATTCTCCGAAAGGTTCCGTGGAACTGGAGGTGTTGCAGAGACGCTCCACATTCTTTATGGATTTATGAACAAAGGTATTATTTTTTAAATAAACAGCCATTACGATTAGAGGGATTGGGAGAAGTTTGGAATTCCACGATAGCCTCTGTTGACAGGTTTTGCTAAGAACTCACAGTATTCTTAGAAGCAAATGATTTCATACTGGACGAAATTAGATGAGGTGGGGTTTGGGATTTTGTAATGTAGGGAGGTAATCATTAGAACAACCTATGTCCATGTAAATATTGAGTTGAGAAAAGAATTGATATTGATGCTCAAAAGCTATGATAGTCAAGTCATACATATCAACAGTTTTTATAACGTACATTGTGAGCACATTTGCTTTACAAACGCGAGTATGACTTTGCTCGCAACAATGTTCGTTTCATACATCATTTGAAGATGACATTAATATGGAACATGGATAATATATATATATATATCATCTTAATCATCTGCAAGTACGTTTTGTTGGAGTTGATTTAATCCTGACTTATGAATGTTCTGCGACGTAGCCGACAGTTTTTCTTAAAAATAAACGATGGTTTGGGTATGTTTTTTCCATGAGAGTGCGACGTTACTACATGACCATTATAAATTATTTACAAGTCGTGTTACCATTTTAAAAATATTCTTTGGTCAATCGTGCGTATGTTGCATTGGATATTCGATTACACGTCAACATCGATGCCCGATACATCTTGTCATATTACCTGTGCTAATTTGTGTTGATCCAAGGTGAATTGAACACATATGCATTTTAAAGAGAAATAAAGAATAATATTTGGAAGTATTTTGTCATCCAAACACAAATGTGGAAGGTAACACGATCTACAATCAAGCACCGGTTACGCACTGCTCCCTGAAATATGCACGAAAAATTTCTTGCAGATTTCAAACTGTTGGTGTGCTGCGAAGAACAGGTGCACGCATATCAATCAATTTGTGTGTGATCGATCATGAACGGCCAATTAAGTTTTCTCAAGATGTGCATTCACATGCATAAATACGCTGATTAGATAGGTACATGGGCACCTTTCAAGCAATAAAAGTAAGTAATTGCTCCATTTCAGTGAAATTGCAATAAAAACAAGCCACCCAAATTGCTGAAACTAACGTGAACACATAATTTCGAATTCGAATAATGCAATCGCTAATAAGTATGTGCGTATACATAGGTATATGCATATGCATAAGAATATTGCTTTTCAGTGACATTTTTCATACATTCTAAAAAGATGCACATACATACATCATCAGACATGCTTACGTTTTGATGACTGTTGATGATCATTCTAACGCACAAATTAAGGTTTACAACCAGCAAAACACTAAAAAACGAGTAAACGTTAGTGCTTTAGAGTCCCTCACAATTTTCAAGATTCGTCTCATTGAATCTTTTGAATATTTACGGCATACTATTATCACTGACAGTTTACAAGTCATTAAATGCTCTAAATGTTGTAATTCTAAGGAAAGGAAACCCAACATTTTGTTGGGAATATACACAACGCGAGGGTTAGCATTTTATGAGTTGGTCCTTCAAGTAAATAGATTTACACTGACCCATCATCGATTTTATTAGTATTGAGCAAACCAAGTCATATTGCACATTTACCGAGCAACAAACAAGAAATTGCCGACACGCGTAAAATGTGTGTGACTTTGGCACAAATTGGTACGAGAAGATTCCAAAGTTCAAAACTGCAAATTACATAATATCTCTCTACCTATTCACATAATAGTTGACCTTGAAACATTTAAACTAAATTTTTAGCACTAGTGTGCGACTCACACCATGCTCAAGTGTCCACATCCGGGAAATATTAAAAATACTTGCTCGTGTGAAATGCAATTTAGTATATATCGACTTTCGTCAATGAAAAGCGACTTGTCATTGTCAACCAGACAGCATTCACTACTTAGACATGTGCAAGCAGAAAAGAATGGCTTAATTAGTGCAACCATGCCTGTCTAAAACCGCCCTGTCACTGGCTGTCATATTAAAAGTGACAATTGACAAGACCACCTCTGCAAACTACCACCTACAAAGGTGAAGTTTTGATATCCGAACTTGCAAAGTAGAAAGTCACGTAGGCATTATGATCTTTTTGATTGCATAAAATTGCTACACATTTTGTCCACTTTTCTTTCGTTACTCAATTGTTACAAAGTAGAGAACAAAGAACAACGTGTTTGTTTGTACCATAAGTGAACTGCTACTCCGCTACCCACGTCGAAGCAATTAATTCTCAAGAAGATTACATTACACGAGTAATGACATCATATTACGCTCTGAGTCTTGGCCCATTCATTTCATGGCGACAAAAGTTGTTCCGAATAGAAATAGCCATATTTTACCAATTGTGTGGCCTTGAGAAGGAGAGGCGATATACTACTGCCACCACCACACCGGGCTATTAGTATATTATATACACCTTCACCTGTGCTTACATTCATAAAAAACACCCCACTTGTTAGAGGTTTAACTAATCGATATTCAATGTAAAGAAGAAAAAACGTCAAAAAGAAAGGTTTATTAAGGTGCAGGTCTCAGAAGAACTGTCATTCATGAATGAGTTTTTAAGTTTAAGCAAGTTTAAGCATGCACCACGTAACAAGGGTATTCCTATGACTCATAGGTATTACGATGCAGATTTAGCTACTAAACCTGAGAGGAACTTTAACTTTGATGAGCAAGGATAAAAAAGAAATGTGTGAAATCCTCTAGTGAGAAATAATAGATGGTATATTTTAGCACTTGAAGAATGGGATTACGTAAATTGGTAAAGATGCGCGTGTGCGTTGAGGCTAGTAAGGCTTCTGGTTCAGAATCTGAGAATTATGAACACAAATTTAGAGTCTTCTTCGGTTGAGCAACAGTTGCATGAACACATACCGGTTGTACAAGATGATCGCAATCCACTGTCCTATCGTGTCCATAAAAATGTCTTAAACTCACGATCAGTATGTCATCGCATATGAATAATCCATGAAATTAAGCTCGAAGCTCTACTTCAAGGATATACAGCTTTGCTTTGGGTGAGAGAGACGCGCTGTCGAAGATGAGTTCTCTGAACAAAGAGATTTTAGCTGTTTAGTAAGAGGAATGAATTCGGTGATAATTGACAATAATAATCTAAAAATACGGAAATTCGTGCAATGACAAAAACTGCAAATTGCTCAAGAGATGATAACTGAATATCATTTCGACATAATCAGAGATTCCTTTTCTTACAAAGAAACTGACCAGACCACCATGATTTAGCTTGATTTAAACTGGGTAAAAAATCAGGTATGTAGGCCAGGAGTGCGTTAGTGTATGATAATGTGTGTGTGTACTGTGTTATGGTACGAAATAGTTATGTGTTCTATCTTTATGGCAATAATTCTCCAATAAACTCATTTCCCTTTTCCTGGTCTCGAATTTATTCCTCCTGCCCGCAGCTACTTTCGCAGTTGAGTAATGATTTGAGATAATGACAAGAAAACGTGATATATTGGAGGGGAACGCCTGATTGAAATGGAACGTGGAATTTGCGTCGCAAACATCAATTCTATTCCAGCGATTATAATAAATTATTGGTTGGTCAATACTTTCAAACATGTGGAAAGAGAAGGATTTGTTAAACCGTCGACACGTTTCTTTGGCCATAAGGCCATAACCCAGCACATATATACATATAATCTCTTACCCAAAAAAATTAATAATGCCTACCATGGTATGATTATACCTATGTCACCCACATGCATTGTTTCATAATATCATTACTTTAATTATTTTATTTTTTGCTTACGCTCTTGAATCGGAAATTGAGTATATGTTTCGTGAACTCCGCCAGCACTGCCGTTCCAAAGGGTGCCATTACAGATAACATATTAGATATCATAAGTTCAATTGAAACACAATATCCCACAAAATAAACCGTAAAACAATCGCCATTACGTTGAGTACGACATGTTTAGGATGTTATTATGGCGGAAACTTCATGAACTAAATGTAATTTCATATGCTTAGTCTCACTTTTATTAGAACATACATGTAGCATTTTCCGGCTCACATAAACACAAAAACTAGTTTATAGTTGGAAATTGACAATCCTCCAAGTATCTGTGTGATCAACGCACAAATTTTTTATCACTTTTCTTCACAAAAAAACGTATAACTTTGTTGAGCTTCTTTCGGCATCAGATATCGCTACACACTCGGCACTCAAAGATTCTACAAGATTACTAAATGAGCATCCAAAATTCTTTGTTGAATTGCTTACCCAGCTTGCCCCTGACTATGCTGCTCCATTAGCCAAGCCACACTCCAACGCTATAGCCACCTCTACTGATTACTATTGAACTATGTGGTTTCCGTTTCTCCTGCCATACCTAATTAATTGATACTTGGCTAAATGGTTATTAAGCTATAAATTTTGCCTACAGTTTAAGAGCTGTGGCTGTGGAAGGAAGTTTTATTCCTTTCTGGGCATGTCGGAAATGAAGTATAATATGTGTGCAGCCGCAGCCAACAAATATTCAACAAAGAACTCAAAAGATGCTTCTAATTCTTTTCACACTCTCGTTCACAAAAGTGCACACTAGAAAAAAAGCACTGAAAGATACATTGATACATATATATCGCATCGCGCTCCGCACTTGCAATTTACAAAGTGTGCTTGGATTACATTGTTCAATTAAATCCTTTTGAGATTACGATCGCACCTTTGCAGAATATGCGTGGTGTATGCTTTATCTAGCTGAACCTTTTTGTCAAGCAGAGCATCACCCTTCGAAGTCTGCATGAGAATCATATTTTGACGCTTTGAACTACAAACCACACTGTACATTATTTTTATGAAGACACAAAAATCAATCGTGCCAGTAATAACGTAGGAAATGTGTTCATTACATAAATATCTGTTTGGTGTTTAGATGCAAATCCCTTTTGTATACACTTTACATTCAGTTTTAAAGCAGTTAATCTTGAAAACAACGGAAAAGTACATAAAAAAGATATATTGATATTTGGAGGTGCATAGTGCATGTACACGCCTGTTGCTCAACAGAGCGAATCAATCATAATAACGAATTTGAGTAGATGCAATATGCATGTTGGAATGGACAATCCATGCATACTTACTTCTCGTATGAAAATGAAAATATATGAAATCAAAGGTTTTAAACAGGATGTGTGCGTGAGTTAATTAATTGTGGCTTATGAGATTCACGATCGAGTAGATGTTTGTAGATTACTGACAGCACAAAGGGTCTTGTGTGACTGGTGATTTTAAGGAGACGATTGAAAGTCGAGTTAACGATAACAATCGTAACGAATACGATTTAAAATGGGTTTCAGGACATGCACGGTATCTTGATAAGCGGTGGAATAAAGGCGCTTTTTGGATACATTTTTGTGGTCAGCAAGACATTATGTGTTTTGGGTTCCTTGATAAGATGTGATCACATGTGTAATTCCGCAATATAGCTTGAAACTTTGAAACAAAACTTAAATGTTTTAAGTTATGAATACTCACATTGGAGATATTGTATATGCATCCAAGTTCTTATCCAAAATATTCCAACTTTGATTATATAAAAATAAACCATTTATTCAGTAAAAATCTTAATACTTGGATACAACGGATAGTCTAATGAGTGATTCAGGCTATTTGTCCTTGTTATGAGATTTCATGTGAATATAAAGATAGTTCCTCACAGGAAAACATTTCGCACAAACGGCACACTGGTAAGGTTTGCTTTCTGCATTGGTGTGGATGTGTTCATGGCGTTTCTTGTGAGATGAATTATAAAATGCTGGAACAAAATACAAGAAATTATTAAGTCCTCTCAACAAGGTAATCATGGTTAAAAGGAAGTCATTATTACCTTTCTCGCAAAAGTCGCATTTGTACTGTGGGTCGTTGTTGTGCTTGTGCATATGTATTTTAAACCTGTGTTGCTGGTCGAACACCTTGTTACAACCCTCAAATGTGCATGGGTACATCTTCAACTCTCCAATTTTGTGAACTCTAGCTAAATGCCCAGTCATGTGACTTTGATCTTGTAATTTAGTTGGGCATAAGTGACATGCGAACCTATACTTCCCTTCATGTACAGAATCGATATGTTTCCGAAGGTAGGTTTTGTTATTGAAAACCTTTTCACAAAATGTGCACACTAAAGGATTCACTGCCTTGTCGACAGGGGTGTGTTTTCGGAACTTGTGATTCCTCAAGTATTGAGCTGTTGTAAACCAAAAATAAGCTATGGTCGAAATAAGGTCACACGGAATAGTTTGATACCAACTGAAAGTAATAAACGTACCCACGCTAAAGGACTCGCCACATTCGTCGCACATATGCTTTCGAACTGCATCGTGTAACTGTTTATGAATCTCAAGCGATTCTTGCAGTGTACACTCTACATTAAACAACGCCAATCAAAACCGCCTTTAAGATTACAAATTATATGAAATAATGTGTTATTACGAGATGTGTAATTTTACCCAATCCGCAAACATCACATGTGAGCACGTCGAGTCGATGTATTTTTCGTCTGTGCATAAGTAGTTGTCGTGGCCCGAGGAAGTGCAGTTGACAAACGTCACAAATATGAAGATGCCTCGATGACAGCACGTGTGACGTTCCTTCATGAAGTTCAAGTTCTGCATCACAGAAAAATGCCTTTTTACAAGTCCGGCAGACGTGAGGTTTCGCGTCAGAGGCTAACAAAAACAAGAGTTATGTGTCAAATCCTTGGTTTCAATTCAAGTTAAGCCCTATTTCTAATTCAAATAGTGCCTTACCTGTCGGATGAGCCTCCTTCACATGACTGTCTCGGGAATCAACATTACTAAACTTTTCGTTACAAATTGAGCACCACCAAGGCACTTCAGGGATACTTGACATGTCCAGCCTGTATTTATGCGAAAGGAGTGTCGCCGACGAGTCATCTTTATGAAAAGAAGCCCAATGACGAAGGACTGCACTAATAGCCAAGAACCTTTGAGAACATTTTGTACATCTATAGCTTTTCCCTGTAAGAGGAACAACAAGTAAGTACGTGGAAAGTTGCCAAATAACACAAAACACAACACTACTTACTTTTATGTTCCTTGTAATGTTGTAGAAAAGATCTGAGTTTAAAGTTTCTATTAGTTGGACAAACGCTACACCTAAATATTCGTTTGGCGATTGGAAGCACACGAGTGAACACAAGTCCACCTGTCAATAAAGAAATATATATTACACACTGCGAAAAAATAAAATCACTAGGAATATGGCAATTGTATTGTAGACTCACCCGGACATGACGATAAATGGTCACAAAGTTCCGATTTACTGGAAATTGAGCAACGGAACTGGCCACAAACGGGACAGCATATTTCCTTCTCGTCTGAACCAGGAGTCAAATTGAAATCTAAATCATTACAAAAATAGCGGATTGATTATTTGAGAGCAAATTAACAGGTATGTAGTGCTTTAAGTGCTTGTTTTCCCATAATAATGTATGTACCGCTGCACGTCTCAAGGTGATCGCATAATTTCTCCACTGTTTCCGTTGTAGTTTGAAAAGTTCCACACACCGGGCATGATATAGACTTCCTCGTGGAAGCTAATTTCGGGCGTAAGGACTTACTCGAAACTTTTATTTTCCGAGTACTTCCTGTTTCCCCTTTGGTGTATGAACTGTAAGGTTGCCAATCATCGTCATCTTCAATATCCTCCCCATTACCAGTATATTTGCTTTCGGATTGTGAATCAGCATCGGCATCTTCATATGCTTGATTGATAATACGTCCACGTTCGGCATGTTCTCCGCCACTGAGCAAAGATTCCTCGGTGTCCGTTTTCATAATTTCTCTTCTTGTTATTCTTCTAGTTCCTGTTTAAAATAGGATCATCAATTATCCTGTAGATTTTTATACAAATGTCCAAAGTCCTTACTTTTTTTCCTTTTATCGCCAGTTACACCACTTGAATCATTATCTTCTATTTTCTTGTGATACTTAGTGATGTGATGGTTGAGGTCAATACTAGCTACGAAAACATTCCCACATATGGAACAGTTATGTGGACTGCCTGAAATGTTTATAAAACGCTTTAGATTAGGAGCAACTACATTACGTAATATTTACAAATGATGCTTTGAAGTTTCAAACAGCTTTTCTTACTTACTCTCATGCAGGGCTAAATGATGGGGCATCATTTCCAGAGTAAACATACGTGTACACTTGGTGCACTTGATACTTTTTGATTGTGCTGTTGAGCTCTCGGTCCGTGGAACTTCTTCATGGAAGTTTGGTGGCAAAACAATTTTTCGCCTTAAAGCCTTTATGTTTAATGCGATATCTGGATGATACTTCGCAATATGGCAGTTACAACCATGTCTGTCCCGGAAAACGCTGAGACACATGGGACAGTGATGAGGACTAGCTGCATATGTTAAACAATATCAAATAAAAATAAAATGTACAATGTTACATAAATGCGTTAGTTTGGTCAAAAGAATTCAGATTGAAAGCTATGAGTTAATCAGTTTACTTTTATGCAATTCCATGTGCACTCGTAGTAAATCTTTCGATGGAAATATCCGACCTTTCAGACAAATTGGACAAAATACTTTCCCCGTATCAGTGTGACCAATCTCATCTTCATTAAATTCAACATTGACATTTATACGATTTGAAATAGACACGTTGGCATCGGGTTGTTCTAGAGATTCTTCGAGTGTAACGGAATCCTCGAGGGGATCCCCACCACCTTCGTAAAAAACGAAAAATGTAATCAAATAGAAAGCAATAAAACATTTAGCCCGTACAAAATTTAATACAATGTAACCTACCTTTATTGTCTGAATTAGCATGAAAATGATTCATGTGAGCATTAAGTTCTGCCACCATGAAGGTCAAATTACACAATTCGCACCTTTGTGTCGTCTCAAGATATTTCTTTAACGCAGCATTTCCCTCTCTCCGTTCTCTCCTTTTCCCGGTCACATTTCTCTTTCGCCTTGAAAAGAGCTGTTTTTGGTCAGGATGCATCTAAAAACAATAATTTTATTAATTCCTTTTCATAAGTTCATACAAAACCACATTAATCCCCGTTTAACCTAATCAATTTTCTCAATTGTTATTAAAAAGTTTAGACACAGATATTATTATCAGAATATTATATTACATTTTGAATGCAATATGCAATAACCTTTCTCTGATGGTTCCGCAACCCTGAAAATGTTGGAAAGTATCGATTACAACCTTGAACATGACAGAGGTGGCTGGACTTGGGTGCTTCTGGATTCTCTTCGGTTGTAATATTGATGTCAGGCATACTACAATTATCATCGTTGTCAATGAGCATAGTGTCGGATACAAATGCATCTTCAAAAAGGTCTGGTGCCCCTTCATCGTCCAAGGTCACATTCCCCAATTCCGACTCTACTTTTACAAAGTTAGGATCAGGGTCTGCAAGCGTGGTTCCCCCAAGGCGTTTTCTGGCGTTTCTATCGCCAATCCTGAACGGATCCGATGAGTGGCCATACGTATCTTAACAAATTGTCAGAATATACTAATCATTTTTTTAACCAAAAACTAGTAATGTTGAATGTAACATGTTTAATGTTATCAATCATCAGTTACTCACGAGAATTGACGAAATTCCGGCATCCATTCGCAATTAAAACTTCAGGCATCAACGATTTGCAAAAAGCTGACGCATGATTATCTTCAGCCTTTTTCGACCCTCTAATTTTCTCAACAATCTTTCGTTTCACGTTTCTAAATTTGTTGGAAGCCTGCAGCACATCTTCATAGTTTTTCACAGCGTCTTCTACCAAACCCGAGCACTTCAAACATACTTGAATCCAGCACTCAGGACTTCCCCAAGTGGACAGGTAGAACTGCAGTTGTTCGTTTGGAATGTCCAGCACATTTCCTAAGATGAAGATAGCACGAAGGTTCTTGTCAATCGACGGAGTGCTTTCGTCAACTAGGAGAGGTTTCGATACTTTCGAGTAGCAAATCAGGCAAGGGGCAGCCATGACTAGTTTGGTCAAGTTATGTTTTAATCATAAATATGATCTAAGGAATTGTGTCCAGGTCAGGTTAAAGGTGTCAGACGTGGAATGTGGAATGACAATTCCAGACAATTTTGCTCAACCAAAACAACACATTCATATACAACCACTCCAGCATAATATTTACTATTTACATTTCGTTTGGACCTGAGAGAGGTCCCGGTGTTTACGTGGGGAGATGTCACACAAGCTGGCTTCGCTTTGAGTAATGCTTTTTATGCATATGCACAGGGGAACAAAGTCTCAAGCAAGGTCTCAAATAAATGCAAACTTCATGAAGAAGCAATAATTTATTTGAGAATAATTTTTAATTTGCCCAAGTGTCAAGTAAGTTAATTAACGATATATATTTAATAGAATATAATGAGCAGCAGCAGCTAATTGAGTTACATATTAACTAATTTTGATAAATGAAAAGTAACAAAAAATCATAATTTTTTTTATTGAGCTGTTCTCGTCGATTGTGGTGCACTATGCCCCAGAGGGGTTCAACCAGTTAATTGATATTGCCGTGATCTAATTAATTATTATGAATTGCTTCAGCCACCCTCGCCGAAAGGTCGATGCCAGCCTGATCATTCTAGAAGGAGGAAATATATTAAATGTAAGTTCGGCTGGGTTAGTTTTGACGTACAACATTGATAGAGCAATGAGACTAATTAAAATATTTTTTGTAATTAGTAAATTCACCATATCATCTGCAGCACGTCGGGTCACATGGTGCATTTGCCTACCATATATTGGCCATGGACGGTAAGGCCGGATTCCGAAGAGTGTAGGTCCTTTGCAAGTTAAACAAAATAAGGTTTTATTAATGACTATTTAACTGTTAATGAAGAAAATAATGTTTGCTTGGTTTCTGACACCCACCCAACCAGAACGTTATGAAGTATATCACAACGTAGGCGATAAGAATTCCAACAATGAAGTTTATGAGGGGAGATTCCATCCAGTAATGGGAGCGAGCTTCCCCAATCCCATTGTTGAGAAGGTCCTGGAATTCCGTTGAGAATAAGTCAATATGAATTAATATAATTCATTTTGAAATTGCCAATTTAGACCGATAAGTGTTTGTGCATGAACTTGTCCGTGTGTTGCTTACCGTTGTCTGAACTTCCGTTTCGGGCATTTTACCAACTCTGCGAAGAATTCAGATTTGCAGCTCAATTAACTTCTTAATTGTGTCAAATATGGTTTCTTAGAGGAAAAGTCCCCGGGGAATGTTTGTTCATGAACTTGGAAGAAAGAATGGGCTAGATTTGTCGCGTCCGTTCAGTTGCTAAAGGAAAACCCAACTCATTCAGAAATTTATGGATTTTCCAGAACACAAATATGAGATACATTTGGCTTTCAGCAGGACTCCGTGAGAGTGTCGAAACAAGAGGTATATATGTTGCATGTTACATCTTTCAAGGTGTAGAATTTGAGGTATATTCTGTTACATCATAGCATTCGTACGGAAGAAATCTTCACACTTTTCGATTTTTATCTTAAGATCCCATCAACAAAACCTTTTAAAAAAGGTCCAAGACTCTCTGAGATCTCAAATATCTTTCAACCTTTCCGCATTCCTTCACTCTCAAAAAATGGGCTGGAGAACATGTGCAGCTGTGATCTTTGTTGAGTTGCGGAATGCAATTGCAGGTAGATCCTCAAACGAATTTTAAGGGATGTGCTGATCCCTGAACATGAGTTGAGAAAAGTGTCTCATATTTACATCATGAGTTGTTTGGTGTATGAAGTATAGTGGACTCGTCAGGGTAAAAGGAGGAAATAGAAAGTCTAGGTTAATTGGGTCTTTGTTAGGGGCCCAGTAAAACGTAAGCACGAACCAAGGTCATCCATGGAGCCAAGTTTGTTTGTGAACAAATACAATATATATGAAATGCTAAATGTTTTCCTATGTTGGATGGTGGTATGCATGCGCTATGCTTGCACATAACTGTTACAGTACCACTTGAACCAAAATATCTTCCCTACAAATCCCTTAGCTATGACCTTGGCCTCGACCTGGACCATTCAATGGCTCACAAATCTGATCATGATGCTTTACAAAATAAAAATTATTCAACAATTCGAACGCAATTTATATGTGTGTATTTTGTGAACTAAGAATGAAAGTTTATCAATGCCCCAACGCACTTCAAACAATGCCGAAGTGCAGATAAGTCTTATGACCGACATTTTAGTTGCTGTAAATGATACTTTCACAAGAACGACAAAAATTAGTTATGTAAGTTGCGCTTTCGTATCAATTGGTGGACGTGCATAAGCATATAAATAGTGTGTATTAGCATGATTGAGGGTATCGAGGGCATTGGCCATAATTATACCGTGAAGTTACACGAAAATCAGTTTGGATGTTGTTTTCAGGTAAATATATGCATGTTAAAATCATTATTATATCATATAACAGCTTGTCACGCGTTAGTCTAATGATCACTGAAGGGTGGAAACAGTTGTGGAAAACTTATCAGTTGAACCTATGAAATGATGTCTATGTCTAACATATACATACGTATTTTACTTAGATAAAAGGATTGACTGGAGTTGATGATTCTCACCACACATGTTCATGTAAGTCAGCGAACCAAGCCAGGTAAAATTCGGGTAAATTTGCTGGTATACTATCGAACGGAACAAGCCAACTGGCTGTGGCTTGGTTCGGAGTTTTGTGAACAAAAAATGATCATGTATGTCCGGACCACCTGCAATCGATATACATTCATGAGATCCCATCCATCGTCACGAATTTGAGAGAGCTTGCTTTTTAGCAATTTCGTTTGCACTTTGCACACCATACTACATATAGTTCAAATACTCAATACTTGTGCAAACGAACAAAAACGTTTACATTTCTTTGTTTGTGAGCAAAATTTTCAATGGTACTTTAGCATTGCTTTGTGATTAGTTTCGAGTCTAAATCAGCCAGAACAATACATTTTGCTTTTAGTTTAAATGAATACTCCATCGAGTGGACTCGGGTCGGTAGCAGATCTAGTGAAATTTCATTCCAGTTATAATAAAATCAAGTCATTATGTGCGTCTTTTCTCCGGTTGGTACTAATTGCTTTTTTACTGTCTTCATTCTGAAACGTCACAATCCTAATGCTAATAGCTATTTGCCCATTTGATAACTTGGGAATCGCAGATCATATCTAGGTCACCTAATTCGAGGCCAAATTCCGCACAACCGAATGTGAAAGAAATTGTGAAACTTCTAGACGCCCTTGGGGTCCCTCGCGTCAAATTCAACTTTGGGCGTGCAATGGGACACGCGGGTGCAACTATTGGAATTGGAGCAGGTGCAGCAGCGGGAGCATCCGCGGCAGGTACCGCAGCAGGCTTCACGACATCCGGAATTGCTGCAGGATCAGCCGCGGCTGCTTGGCAGTCTGCTATTGGAAGTGTTGCTGCAGGGTCAACTTTTGCGTCATTGCAGTCGCTTGGAGCGCTTGGCGGGTTTGCACTGGGTGGAATAGTATCTGTAGTTGTAGGATCCGTTGCGGCAGTCACTGTGGGTTCAACGTGTGTGGGAATAGGGATTAAAAAACATTTAGATGAAATGAAAGCGTATGAGAAGACTTACCTCATCTTAATTCACGTTTAGCATGTGAATACTGATGTTCCACTCACTAAAGATATCCAAGATTTCCCTTTTTTATAATAGAACTTCTTTTCAGGTTTCAGTTCGACAAGTAGAAGAGTATAATTTACTAAATTATAGTTTATAGGCAATTGCCTTGATTTATATATTTAAAAAAATATGTAATATGCATTTTAATCAGGTTTTGATTTGTAAACTGTCGGGGGAAACTTAAGTCCCAACAGAAATAAACTTCTTTCACAAAAATATTACCCCGGAGAAGCCTTTTTCCGTAATGTAAGCAATGGTCATTTCGTAAGTTCAAGTATACATTAATTTTTGATACGCTTACGTCTGGACTGCATTGGTCAGTATGTAATTTTAATTATTGTAAACACATTATATGACAAAATTTTGCTTGCAACGTACAGTCTTTCTTGTGGTACAAACTAGAAGTGGTTCTCATCAGATTAAACCAACTTAAGAAGGCATACATACTTATCAAAATTCCAAAACGGTTAGTTTTTATTTAATTTCTGCTGCTATCTGTAAACCATTCTCTTTACAACTATGCCCAGAAGAGTACCAACAAGCGGTGCAATCCAATACACACCAATTTTTGTGGAGCTCGGGTATCCGTGTGTATTGATCTCCAATGCAGATGCCATTATGGGATTGAAATAACCTCCAGAGTAGACTGACGCTGATTTTTAGTAGAACGTGATAGAAATTAAGTTAATAATATTTACATAAATCCTGACCAATAGCATATTTATTTGTGGGTATTAATTTCTATGTAAATACCACATCCAGAGAAAATTGCTTTGCTAGCGTCAGTTGCTAGTGTAGCTAGATTTCCCTGCAGGCCTCGATGTCGAATGAAAAAGGGCAACAGGAATTGAGCAAATGAAAAGAATCCTTCGGCCATTCCAGCTAAGAAGGCATTTCCCTAAAACCAGAGTGACCGTAATGATTTAATGATAAAACCGAGCTGGTCTGTATAATATTAAATACTTTCCCATGTCAAGTCTGTATCCTTACAGCAATTGACGCTTGCCACACATCTGCCGTTTCAAATCTGTTCTGGTGGAAGCTAATTGATTTATCGTTCCGAAAGGACCATGAATGGTTCCAAGCGACACTCATTAAAAAGTAATAAGCCATCATGGCGCCTATAGCCTCTGACCAAATCATCATCGCCACAAACTCGAATCTTGAATAGTAGTGCGGAGACCCTTCCGCAACTGATAATTGTGAGTCGCCTTCCACATGTTTCGCTAATACGACTAAAGGATTTGCATCATACTGATAAGCATCGGGTCGGTTGGATTGCCAAAATATGGTTAGAAAGAGGAAGAAGGTATAGCCGGGAACGCCGAAGGCATCGAAAACTGTTTCCCGAAAGGAAGAGAAGATCCATACATTTTAAACAAAATGTGTAATGTGTAGTTCATTATATATCGAAGAAATGAAGTACTTTGTTATGACACATACTGACGAAATTCAACTCGAAGCAAATCACAGCAGTTTCAAGCGTGCCTATAATTTCAGCAATGAGTACGCGATGCTTGTCCTCAAGACGGAGGAATCCTCCGAAAAGCAATATATCTCGGGTAATATTGCAAATGAATACGATGGCGAGGAAGAGAAAAACGGAGTAGATGAGATCATCCACATTTTCCCACAGCGATGAAAGCATTGCTCACGGTTTTACGACAAGGTGAATGAGTATTCTTGATGGCGAAATTTTCCTAAATTAGCGCATGGGAAATTGAAATGACAGATGAATAATAAAATAATTTCATTTAACTTATATTCATTCTGGTTTAAAGGAATCGCGATAAGGAAGCGAAATGAGAAGATAACAAAATTTCTTCAAGTTTCCATGTCCCTTCCCCTTCATAGTATCTACTTGGTATTATAATGATTTGACTTTGAGGTAGTTTGGACTTATTTGTCTATTTCCATTGGTCTTGTTCTCTTCTCCCCCATTTCTTCGAGGCTACTTGAAGGGATAAAGAAAATGAAATGAGAAGATAACAAATGTATTATACTTGATTGGACTTGACGGTAGCTTTCATGGTGAGATGAGGATTCTCATCCACGAAACATTTTAACATGGCATCAGAGGAAAAACCGCAGACGATTTTCTTTCACTTATCTACAATTATCCATGCCCTGCAAAAATATCATAATTTTAAAACAGATCATTCGTTTTTTGTGAAGAGACATGGACCATATGCCCATGAAGCCCAACAGTAGGGCCGCGGTATATTTTACGGGGTCGAGCACTTCATAATACACAGTGATTAACCTATACTTCTGCCCTAGCAATTCCTTCGACCACGGGGCACGACGGGACAGCACGATTCAGGGAACATCGGCAAATCAACAAGTGGTGAAAGCGTAAGTAAATTTAATTTAATTTAGAATTAAATCCGAACTAACGTTGTTCATATGACCAGAGCAATACTTGCCTCTCTCTCTCCGCATCTTATAGTCGTTTTGCAATTCAAAGAGTTGAAATTGATTGTTTGTGTGTGTAAACATGCGATTTGACAATGTGAGTTGTAAAATGGGATACTTGACTTGACGTGAAATACATAAAAAAGGATTAGTGATTAATGATACTAGCAAGGCCATAACAGAAATTATTTTCTTTTTGAATACAAATTGCAAATCACACGCACACAACACAACAGATTGGGTATGGCAATATTGGCAGGCGTACAGCGCAGGAAGGAGAATAACAAAAATATTAAATGCCATTGTAAAAACTGGTCACATTTACCTCCATTCCAAAGACAAGACTACGCCTGATTTGGACACAAATGTGTGATTGTGAATTGGATAGTGATTACCGTTTTGGATTTTAATTTTATTATATCCAGATGAATAAATACTACGTATAAACATTCAGAAAGTAACTTAAAATGGAAAATTTCAATGTAATTGATGATCTCTATATCACTCGACGCACCATGCTGCATCCTCCATGTTGCTAATATATCGAACCCATTGCTCTACTTCTGCAAACACAAACGTTAATAAAAATTCGTGTTAAAATCGCTTATCATTGTTCTTGTTCACACTTTCGGCACGAATCTTATCATCTTACCCCGCGTGTTGACATAAACCCCTGGAGAATTCTGAGCAGCACATCCCTCACCTGAATTTCATCAAAATAGTAATTTAGGAACCATACACTTACATCCTCATTCAGTAGAAACCTTTCCAAAATTACTTACCCCAGCTAACAACACCAGTAAGTTCCCATATTTGCTTCTTTACTGAAATCAGTGGTCCACCGCTGTCACCTGCATCAACCAGACAACTGAGCGTGAGGTAATGAACAAATATTTAAGCTTAACTCAATCATAATTTCCCATTCAAAACTGTTACCTTTGCAGGAGTCCTTTCCAGCCTCCTTGAATCCCGCACAGAGCATCCTCCTCGTAAATCTGGCATCAAAAAACTTTTTGCATTCGGTATTTTTGAATATTTCAACATTCAACTTCTGAAGTTTGGACATTGTTCCAGTAGCATCGGAGCTATTTAAGCCCCACCCTGCAACTATGGCTGGTTCTCCCTGGAATATTTTTATAAAATACATACAAATACGATAACTACGAATGAAATGTATTTCGGAATGTAAGACGAACTTCTTTCGATTCCCCATAAGATCCTAACGCCGGCAGGCAAGCCGGAGAGATAGATTTAATTTGTTTGAAATCAATTGGACGATCCAATTTGATTAGCGCAGCGTCAAAATCATTTGTTCTGAGAAGACACACAGTCAATTAAAATAATTTTAACGGAAATCGCCGATACTGTGTAAACGCATTCCACATGTATAACTCTACTTACTGCCTAATGTAGAGAGGATGAATGAAATATCTGTCCACTTTAAACCTAACCGAGGACTCCTTTGCATCTGCATCTTTTAACTGGTCCGGTGTCAAAGTGCCAGCTGCGTCCCCTTGTCCTTTTGCCACAGCGGCGGCTGTAACGTCCATATTGTGAGCGTTTAGTAGGATTTCCAT
This sequence comes from Heteromurus nitidus, assembly GCA_034687055.1. Classification (NCBI taxonomy): domain Eukaryota; kingdom Metazoa; phylum Arthropoda; class Collembola; order Entomobryomorpha; family Entomobryidae; genus Heteromurus; species Heteromurus nitidus. The sequence goes on from JAQFZW010000411.1 coordinate 26,824, forward strand.
GTTTTCCTTGGCTTTGATGTAAGGACCTTTGATAGGAGCCCGAAATATATTAAGTACGACAGTTGGTGAGACGCTATCTATATACAAGTCATAATATAATTCATAATTCCACTTCGTTACCTTTGAAGCAATGGGCGGCAGTAAAAATGAACTTGTTGTTGATCACCGTTCCTCCACAAAACGGCTTCCGGGTTCCTGCAGTCACAAGAGCTGCCATCCACGGGAATTCTTTAAAAATGACATTATAAATATTACATCTTTGTTCCTTGCAAATGTTTTAGCCTAAATTTTTATAACAAATTTTTACCTCCTTTCTTGGCGTCTTCTCCACCAACAATACGATCCCAGTTGGGCTTCCTTCCACAATCTATTTACCATTTGAATTTTTATTGGTTTGGTATCTTATCGTAAGTTTAAATTGTTTAAGTACAAAATATTTAGGTTTTTTCATACTGCAATCTTCGTCAATTTCAGGCTCATTGTTTACTGCCAATGGCTTTCCTTCAACTATATTCAAGAGTGAGACAATAATTATAAATTAATAATTTTCTATATATTTTTTTTACAAATTTTACTCTGGAATTAGAAACCTTTTCCTGGAATACACGTCACTTGACACTTCAGCTCCCGTTTTTTAATCTTCGCATCTGCGGACATTTTGAGAGTTATGTAGAAGTCGCGTAGTTTCAGGTCGGATGTGATTCCAATAGGGCCATCGTTCCCACAAAATTTCTGATATCCTTTGGAACCATCAGTTACTTCAAGATACTCTTTCTCACAAGGATCATCTCCTCCGCCACCGGGTTCCAGGTTGAACTTTTTGCAGGTCAGGGAAGGAATGCAGTTTTCAGCTCCCTGATGTAATCGACAATTAGGATTTTTTAGAGTTCATATGAATACAACAGTCGCTATCATTTATCATGCATTTTAATATATCAAATAGTTTCGTATACATAAATTTCCCAGTGACATGTATTTCCAGGTTTTCCCAAGGCATCCTTCTCAGGCTCAATGTCTGCAGTCTTCTTGACTGGGGTGATGAGCATCGACTCAGTGCAGTCGTCATCATACATTCCAAGAAACTTTCCTGCAAGAAAATATTTCGGTGGTTTTTCTTATTAAGAATATTCCCACTACTCAAGTTCTGGGCTGCGTCAATTAATTCAAGAAATTTAACCTGTGTCTTGGAGGACATCCTTCGGCATCTAGGGAATATGCAATAAACATATGTTGCTTCAAATTCTGCATACCGCTTTACACGCAAAAACGTTAGTAAATTTACTTACATCGCGCTTTGCAACTACTCTGAGTTCATCTATATTTAAGGAAGCACCCGGTGACACAACTCCAGCCGTTGCAACAGCAATTAGTCCTATCAGTATCACTGGAAGTGTGGAATCCATGTTTTTAACCAAACCCTTCGAACTTTGGAATCGGGTTGTAGTTGTAGAGTGAATGCGAGTATATTAGAATGACTTCAAAGAACGGATTTCGTATGAAAATTTTGTGGACATTGCCTGAATCTGAATTCCATTGTCCTACTTTCTCTTCTTTGGAAGAATGGGCATTGCAAAAAATGCATTCATGCATTTAAACATTGTACTCGATTTTTAAAGAAAGGACAAATGTAAGGACACGCATTAAACCATAAACAATGTAGTAAAGTAGAAAGTAAGAATTGCTCATTGTTGTTCCGCTATACAAAAACTTTATTGATTCTTTATTTTATTTTTCAATATTACAATTACAGATTACATTTACATTATTTACATATAGCGTCATCAATCACCAGACTTTTCCATCTTTGTTTTACCTGTTTATTATATCACTACAAAAATTAGAATCTTTCCTTCTGCCATCCGTTCATATTGCATTGTTTTCATTTTGTAATCTGGCATTACAATGAAGCTTTTGGGAACAAGTAAAATTATATAAACTGAAACCATAACTTTGGTACAATTTAGTATTTTCCTATTCCCAACTTAAAATCCGTGATAAAGCTGAATCTTCACATTTTGAAAATATGCCGTGTTCCAAAAGACTTGCGAAGCCATTCCACGTATCTCATCCGACTCCTCCGATGAAACTCAATCAAATATAATAATGTCTACGTTTTAAAGTCTATTTTCTCATAACCACAGCTATAATTACATCTAAGATATTTTGCACAAACAATTTGCTTACTGATACCTCTAGACTCTGGAGTCTGGAGGCACATTCATGTTCCCATTTCCCCAACAAAACAGCTACCAAAAATGTCACTGAGCTGCGCCACCCTATTCAAGATGTCAAATTCGGAAAAAAGACTCACAATCAGCCACACACTCCGTTTCGATATACAAATGTTTTTTGTAATTGCTTTAAAATATGTTTATGCTAATTGTGCTATTGAATTTGAACATAGTTTTAACATATAACGGCTTGCGTAGTATTGCGTATCTATATAACATAGCTCACTCCCATTCATCTTGTCTTGAAATTTATTTTATTACTCAGAACGAGTACTTTTAAAAAAATCTTCGCAATATTATACCATTCAAGGTTTTCCTATTCCTGTGCACTACAACCTGTGTATATATGAATTTATTCTTAGAAACTGTGTATCTATTATAATTGCTCCGTAAATACATCGTAATTTAACATAATTAATGCAGTGTTGAAATAGGTACGTGTTACAGATGTCTAAATTCGTATCTTCAAAAGTTAATTACTGATTACTGTTGACACTTGCGATACTTTATGAAGTATATTTTCTACATAAATTTCACTAGAAAAATTCCTGGCTATATATTTAAAATATCTTTGCTATATCTATATATATAGTCCATAATTCTTTTTATAGCGTAGTTTGATAATCTTTGAAAGATTCCCATTTTTACTAACAAATATAACATTCCAGTACAAAACTAAACTCGTTTGATATTTATGATTGTTCGTTTACTAGCCGACCCAGTTTTGGGTGGAAGTGGGCGCTTGGGTTGACCACCATCTTCCCCGCTCGTGCTGCGTTTCTTACTTCTACTACTTAACCCTTTAAGCCTCTTATTTACGGTAGGATTGGGAAAACATCATGAAGCTCTCGCCAGCTCAGCCTTCTCCGCATTGACACGTGAGGCAACTGCGGCGACAAGGGCAGCTCCTCGCCCACTTCCGTCCTCTGACAACATCAGATCGAACTTAAGGCCTTGGTCGAGTAATTTCGTGATTCCAGCCGTCATCAAATTGTGGAAGGCGGGGTGATATCTGTACACCGACCCATCGACAGCGACTACCGCCCTTGGCTCCTTGATTCTATTGAGGAGGCAAGCGACTCCGGCGCTGACAAGGCCGGCAGCCCTTCTCGAAACGAGCTCGCAAACAATGCGCACGTGCTTGCAGTCTTCGTCGGTGTAGTTGCTGATGTCGAGCTCATCAAGGATGCTTTGGCAGTTGGAAATTTCACCGGGCTTCTCTCCCTCGATTTCGGAAATGTATTTGGTGTGGAAGCTGCCACGCTCGAAAAACCTGTCAGAACCTTTTCCGTTGAAGAGGATACCTTCTCGGACAAGGCGACGGAGGGCAAGACCTGCAAGTTCACCCATGTACATTCCACTGATCATCTTCTCGAACACTTGCTTCCCTTTGTTGATGGAGTGATCGTCAATGTCACGGTCGTACTCGGTCATGATGAAATCAAGGCAGCCGGCATCTCCGAACGCGCCCCATTCTAATACATTAAAATATAAATAAATTACTTTCGAATTTTGTTAAACAATGCCTTGTTTTGCCAGAATTTTGTTGTATTTAAGCTTCTTACCCAAATTGATGACAACTTGTTGTGGCTCATTGAAATCCGCATCCCACAACTCAACCTTGTCCAACTTCTCCAAGTAGCAGGCATTCGTTCCAGTTCCAATGATGAGCCCAATTCGGCATTCCGGGTTTTTGTAAGCACACGACATCAACGTTCCAGTTGTGTCATTCAAAACAGCGAGAACGTCAATTTCGACATCTCCCCTTCGCTTAATAGCTTCCTGGAGGAGAAGGACAACATCTTGTCCTTCGACGTTGGCGCAAGAGAAGCCCTTGGTCCAGGTGACGAGAACGCCTTTCGTTAACCCTTCTTGGCGACATGGGAAAGAGAATGTGAATCCTAATGGAATCTTCTCATTTTCCACTCCGTGCTCGCGCATGAATACTGAGAGACAGTGGGCGATATGGTCAAAGAGCTCGCTTCCAGGCCCCACCATGATGTCATTGGGCACGGCGAAAATCTTGGAGACCATTTTGGACTGAGCGATCCCTCCCGCTAGCTCGATGAGAAGGACGCGGAAGTTGGTTCCGCCAAGGTCGAGTGCGAGGAACTTGCCAGTTTCTTTGCCATTGGGGAGCTGGCGAACGTAAGTGGGGAAGCACTTGATTGTCGCCTTTGCGTTCGATTCTTTACCCAAACCTTTGTCGACTTCAAGATTCATTGTGTCCCTCACTTTGAGAATTGTCTCGTCAGAGAGGTTCAAGTCGGAGAGGATCGACTTGATCTTTACCGCTATTGCTGACATGGCTGCTGGATATTGGGAGGTGTATATTTCCGAACAAAAAATTCAAAGAGAGATCTGGAAGATTTATAGAAAGGAAAAAATAAACGTTCGTTACTTTTATTTGAGTTTTTTTCAGGATAAAGGTACAACTGAACACTTCGGTATCGTAATTGAGTATGAGCATTATCGGGAGCCGAGCCAGAGTTTTTATTCATGAGAGACTTCTACTACTCGACTCGAGTATATTATCATTTCAAACGTCACGAGATTTTGCTCACGTCACGCCAATGCATGTACATAACAAGAGATACATGTCTATTCACAAATATGTTCCATAAATGTACTCCGCACTGTGAGTTCCAAAGTTTTGGGGTTATAGTAAATTTGCACCTGTGTCATGTGTTTAAGTATGATTAAATATTACAATATTAAAGCGCATTTAACTATATGCATGGAATGTTAACTCTTAGAACTTCAAACCTTATCGTCGTACTTATATATGCATATACTTTGTAATTGTTTCATGATCCAAAGCTAATAGAAGTTTTTCTTCGTGTGTGAAATAAAGCGCATTTAATTGTTATTTGGTTATTAATGAGGATGATACGTAACGGATTTTTATTATCAAATGTTTTGATGACTTTTTTCCGGTGTCCGGATCTCATCATGCATCATATAATCTGTCAATACTTACATTTATGTAACTCAGAGTAAAGCGGATCCTCTGGAATTTGTTATCCAAAAATGATGGAAAAGTGAGAGACAGAATTAACTTATCTAAAACTTGTGGAATTTTTGTGCAAAAGAGAGAAAAATATTGCCTTCCAAAACTCCCACTAATTGTTTTAACGTCATTCATCAATGAGATCGATGGCGTGATGGATGAAATACGTTTAACTTTATTGATGGGTTAAAGTAGCACTTAAAAGTGTAAATAGAGTTCGATTGTCCTGAAATGAAAACAAGACAGGAGTATTAACGTGAGCAAATCTCAAGTCTCAATGAAGTGCTAACGTAATTCTTTTGAAGAGTCAACAGTGATTGGCTATTCATTTGTCGCTGATACTTTAGGAAAATAATGATGCAACAAAACCGTTTCTTTTGCAAGAAATTGATCCGTCGCTTATGCATCCTAAAATCAACCACGTGCTTAGAACTTCTAGAATTTTTTATGTCAGGAACAACCAGCATTTTATTACTCAAACTCAAGGAAAACAATATATGAGGAAAAACCACAGATATTAAACCTATTCCCAACTCCCAATCTCGTATGTGAAACACGTCCAATAATAATGTGACGGAGGATTGACAGATAATGTATATTTATATTATGATGTGACAGTTTAGGTATGCAAATTGATTTGGACTTTGAAGTGAAAGATATGATTATTAACTTTAAATTCGATTCCGAGAATTCAAGAGACGAGTATTTTCCTGCTGTCGGAAATGATAGGGAAAACCTAGATTGTTTTCGTAAGTTCCAAGAATTGTTTTGTCAACGAAGTATAATTAGGTAACAACAGGCACATGTGCTTCCAGGTACTCACATAATATCCGCATACGCTCGTATTTATGAATGATCGTATGAATGATTTCAAGATAGGATGAGGTTATTTATACGAATACTCTGACCGTGCGTATTGGTGCAATTAATTTACAATGCTCGAAAAATACCTTGGCCAAAACCTGTATCAATCAATACTAATCTTTTTATCGTATTTACTTGAATGCGATTGCATATATGTACATTGCATAATATGCACAAATGCACATCAAAGAGACCTTGTTATTAAATTGACAATGGTATACTTTGTAAGGTGAAGAACAACTTTGCGTCATTAGCTCATGAATCACCTGCTAAATTCCAATTCCAACTTATGTGAGACGAAATGGAATTCAACTTTTAAAGTTTGATGTTCCAATGTGCATGGCAAATTTGATAAATGTACTTTTGATCGGTTTACAGTCTCTCGTTCGTGCCACACCTGCCTATCGTTTTTAGCAAATTAAAAACCTCACAATTCATTGCGTAATTTTGTGTAATGAAATGATAATGATACCAATATCCTAATGATAAAGTTCAGCATAAACTCACGATGCGAGTAGAGATTGGGGGCATAATTGAATCAAAGTATGGAATATTTACGATGCATAAGTTGGTAAGTTTACACTCTACAACTTGTCATTCCTTAACATTTCGGCATATCTGTAATATGACTTTGTCCTCCGGAATGCCTCAAAGGCTTATAGTGTTGGAACGTGTATAGTATAGTGTCAGCGCGTGTGATGCCGAGCTAAAAGATGTCTTTCAACAATTCATAAAACATCTTTGAAGATATGAAATGTTACTTTCATCCATGTGAAAATGCTGAAATAAGTTATGTCTGCTCATCTCTGTGTCATACAGCTTTCCATCACTTTTTGCGAGTGAAACTTGTAAAAAATGTATTTTTAACGTATCCTTGTAACTTGTGCATGCGCCTCTCTCTCTCTCTCCACTTCTATGAAAGTACACGTACGTAATCTGCTACATATTTCATATGGAACTGGCTTCATGAACCAGTTCCAAGTTCCAAAAGGTAAGCGAAACATTTGCCTTGATTGACTAAAGTGAGCTTTGTACTACTACGCTTTATGTTACTTTTACAGACTCACGATCACACACAGCAAATGACTTTTTAAAGAGATCTCTTTTGTTATTGTACTTTACACCCTATTTCTCCTCTCTTGACTCTTACACTACCTGACATGTAAAATAAATATTTGAGATTTTCATTACATCATGGAAACACGTAGTACCCACACCTAACGCTGACGTGCCATTGTGCACAGGTATAAAGTGAATTTCGAAGAATCAAATAGGAACAGACTGGTTCCAAGAGTCGCAGAACTTAATGTTTTATGAACACATGTCCATCGTGGAGGACGTCCTTTCAATTTCGCATCGCATCTTCTGCTCTGAAGAATATGCGTCCTCAAAATGCGAGGAGCGGATTTACTAACAAAAAACAGTCAGGTGAATGAAGTATTATTAAAAGCAATACTCTGAAATGCTGGAGATGCCAAATGTTGTCTACATACAAGATTCAACGTGCATACCGGCCTACCAGACACATGTGCTTGAGTTTGTAATTGTTTCAGAGAGTTGGAGTTCAGCAAATGCGCCGTGTTGAAGAGGCTCCAGTTTGTCGACTCTCACAAACTTGTGTTTCAAGTTGAGCAAATTACGTTCGGTTTAAAACACGAGAGTCTGTTCTGCTACACTAAAATATGGTCGCTGTCTGCCGATTACCAAAAGGATAATATTGCATAACGCCAAGCCAATCTACCTGATCCTACTTATGCATGCCAACGATCCTAAGAAATTGTAGGGAAAATGTGTCAGAATATTCGACTGTGAACCAGAAGCAGCGAGTCGGGCAAGGCCACTAGCCAACATCAGTGGCAATACACGATGCTCGGATACTATTAATGCGAATGGTATACAAGAAAATATTTATTTTATGCATGTTTTGTGAAAAATTTAGCTCTCATCTGATGAGGCGTGATGGGTGCCACTCTAAAACACATTTATTAAAAATCTGCCCAGATTCTCACGTTTGTAGGTAGTGGTAAACTGCTGCTAAATGTGTGGCTATTTATTAGCACCGGCATTTATTTTGGTCGTGCTCCTTTGTTCACTGTGTGAATATGATACGGGTTAGGATAGGATAAAATGTTTTGAGGATTTTCTCGGATGATTGATACTATCTATCTCTAGTTCTGATAATCTGCAAATCCATTTTAACTACATGTGTCTATACGAGTGGTATTATGCATATTGCATAAACCCAGACAGACGAGAAATTGTGTATGACACAAATTGACGTTGATATCTTTGAGATGGAGCGATTAAACATGTCATCAATCACGAATGTTGATTTGAAACCACACTCTGACACTTTAACCCTCATTTTTACTCTTATACATATTTCGAGGTGAAGGCTAATACGGCTATTAAAACCATGAATGGTATCTAATGTGCAATCCAAAAGTTCAGTATTAAAATGCGACGATGTGCATAGAAAATAATGCAAGGATCATGGAAAAATATCAACAAATCACAGTTTTACCTCCTTCAATGAAGTTGGTATTTTTACGTAGCTTATATAACCACGTTTATGTATCACACAGCGAACCAACTTGTCTCATATAATTCCCTGTCCAGCCCAAGCCGGTTCCAGTGAAACAACTTATGTTACGCTAAACACACAGACAATATCGAATGTGATACTATCGACGTATATTCTCTGCTGTCGTACACTTTTACACACTGAATTATATTTTATTAGCTAACTACCATATTCTCTTCTCGTCATGCAAAAAGTTTTCTCCGCTTTCTGAAGAGAAGTATTATGCTGGAACAGAGCAAAAGAACGAGACTTTTTACAACTCTGGCAGACGGATAAAAAAATCGATTCCGGAGAATGAATGAAATGTGTACTCGGACGAGAACATAGCGATGAAAATGTTTTAACAGAAATTATTTAATTTTCACCTTTTTGGCAGTGAGTATTTAAGCCGATTCTCCAATTTAGATACTGGATGAGGTAAATTGGTAAAGTACCTTTTATATAATTTTCTCCACAGAAATGATGCTCACATTTGTAGAAGAGAAGGTGCGTGTGGTTGTGTTCCTACTCGAATGCTGGTCAGAACTGAACTGCTCCTACTATTTTCCATTAAGTCAACTTAGACCGTATCATCATCATCGTCGTCGTCGTCCGCCGCCAATACTACGAGAGTGAAACACTGTGAAACCTACTTTTTGCCCTTCTCATAATGGATTTTTCTTGCAGAAATACTATGCTTGTATGCGTATATAGATTATGGACGAGTGAGTGTTTAGTGAAAATGTACGTATGTGTGCACAGCGAATTTTCGCGTAGTGAGCTCAACTTCACTACTTCGTTCGTTCATGTTTTACTTGGCGTATTCTATCCTTCGTAGAAGCGGTCGTTGAGATAGACGAAAAATTGTGTGTGGGATGGAGGATTGAATATTGCATATCTCACTGAGGATTCCATTAGGACAACAGAGAGCTCCTCCATGAACTCCATAAAATATACTTTTATGCTCTCATTCATAAGCTAGCTCCGGTGGCTCAATATGTCTAAGTACTTTATACAAACATGCATATGAGACATTTTCTTACAATTAGTGACGACGAGGATAAGACCAGTCAACTCCTCGTGACAAGAGGTTTCGTTTTGAATACTTCGCCAGAGAAAATTGGAGTTGGCCGGTGGAGTGGAATTATCTGTGTATACAAACGATAGGAGCATGCATATGAAATGAAATTATGGAGCCAGTCGTCATCCTCATCTTTCGTCTTGTGCACGCGAAAATACGTCAATCCCAATTGGCTAAAGAATGAGCAGATGTATAAAACAAAAAGGCCTTTTAGTTGCCCTCTTTAATTTGGAGTATACAATTGACAATCTTACTGTCAACTTACAAAATAGAATCAAATTGATGGCTGTGGGTTTCTTGTGAGTTTGACGTTAAATTCATTAAACTTGTACTGTTAGAGTATATGTATATGTGCAGATGCATGTTTAGCATGTAGCATTTCGTTGGAATTTTACATCTTTTCCTTCTCTCATACCCTCCCTGCTCGTTCGCGTTTCGCAGAGTTTTAGACTCAGCGTGACTGCACTTTCAGAGGATATTGATATTACACCACGTTGCACAAAATCGGAAGCAGAGCAAAAAAAATGCCGACGGAGAGGATACCTGAGTGGCGAAAAAAGGGGAAGGAACGAGGATGGGAGGAAAAGATGCTTTCTGAATGGTTGGTTTCCTTTGTCGTCATCAGCATCGTCACGTTTATGCATGGATTGCATTTCAATCCCTTCCAGTATATGTTGTTTGTATGTTTGTATATGTATATCCAATTAAGGGAAGTATAAAGTTATATTTGACTTTGGCTCTGGTACCGAGTAAGCGCATATTGAGAATTGTGACAAGTTTTCATCTTTGTCATCACTGTGCAAGAGATGCACGTAGCCTGTAGCCTGCAACCAATGTGGGTAATTATGGTTCAAAGAAGTTATCATTTACAAATTTGTCTCGCTCACTCACATTTTGAACTTTGTTTTGAACAATACTTAATTATACTTCAACTTTACGAGGTAAGGTAATAAAGACATTTGGGATGTTCAATCCTCTACTTCGTAAGTTTAATGAGCCTTTCGCAGTAATGATTTGCAACACAGGTTTCGTGGTTATATGCCTTTTCTGGGAAGTGAAGATTTTAAATGCATTTTGTAAGCCAAGCATTGACAATTCACATCATAACAAAAATTATCATCGCATTTATTTGGAATCTCGTTCCTACTACCTGCCACCCTGCCATAAACATAAGCGCTCGATCATCGCTTCAGGGAAGAACAAATGTTATGCTGAAGCTGGTAACAACCTAACAACACATGCATCTTGTTTCGCAGTAGAGTATAGAATCTAGTTTTACTCTGACTACGTGGAAATACCAAATTATTCCAGATTTTGATCGATCAGCACATTATGCATTACGCATTTGTTGTTTGTTTGCTAACAAGTTTATGTGAATCAACAAGCTAAGCATAAGTTCCGCTGTGTACTGAAACTACACCTGTATGCAAGCTAACTTTATTTATCCAATGCCCTCTCTGAAGTGTGCTAACGCAAACCATCAATATATCACTTTAAAATCACACTAGACAGAATCCCAACAGCAGCTATACATTTCCATTTCAAAGACGCTGCTTACGATGAACCATAGATTTATGCTTTTGTCCAGACTAGATTTTGGGTAAATCTTGTAATGATGACTTAGAAGAAGCATAATACAGATGGGGAAGGATATTAGTAGGTCTGGAGCTAATTCGTTATCTTTTTCGTTCATTCAACTTGACTATCCACTATGTAATTGCAAACTGCGTAATATGTACTTGTATGATATATATGGCATGAACACGACACAACTAATCAGCAATCCGAGTGGACAATATTCGGGTCTCTGTCACTTTCGTCAACAGGTCAGCGAGTGTCCACCTATTGGAGATGGTCTAGACGTAGCAAGTTCAGTGCATGATATTTATTACCTGTAAATTGCAGCACGCTTTACTCACATGTCAATATTTTCAAAAGCAACGAATCCACATGTTATCCACATGTCCATAAGTAAACTCAAGCAAGGATAAATATATAAATGTTCATAATCGTTATTCATGTTCATAGATAGTACCACCGATTCTAGTTTTGACCCCACTTCTTGCACGAGTGTTGCTGCCCCTGTCATAAATTTTTTGTACGTCATATTACGAATGTATATATGCCGCTTTCTCTTCTCGACCTATTGACCAACTTCAAGGACGTCAAAGTGTACAAACACACGTCGCACACATGAACCGCACAAACTTTTCCTTTATGGTGAAATAGTACACACAAGCCTACAGCCAAAGCATAATAGAAAACGACCTTCCAACATGCCGAGCGGGACAAGAAAGGGAAAGCATGCATGGAAAATTACCGAATTCAGAGAAAGCGAAACTGCGAACATAAACGTACATTGTAGAACATGTGAATGCCAGCCTGCCAGATCATCCCCTCAACTTTTGCATTTTGTATCACATTTCATACGAAGTCAGTCATATTTCACGTGCTTCAGTTTAACAACACATTCTTAAAATGGAACTGGATCCAACTATTGCCACTTATCGCTTTCCAATTTGCAACTATTATTGAGTTGGCTCAAAAACTTTCACTCAATTTGTGCATGCGATGTGTGAGTGTATCTACTCTAGAGGCAGAAACTAATATTCCTATTCCATCGATGATGAACTGGAAAGGTTCATGGACAACCAAGAATATGATGTAAACTTGGCGCATTCTTGTTGTGAGCATATCTACAGCGGAATTCTGCTACAACTCACCGGTAAAAACTGGATTCGGTGATATGTAGGTGTATGTGTTGTACACAAAAACGCGAAGGTGAAACCATAGTATACCAAAAGTAGGAATATACCTGGAAAGTTGTGTCCGTGCCGTGTTTTCACGTATTCCTTACCTCGTTGCTCAAATGACATCATCCATATACTCGACAATATCACCTTCGCCATTTCTGGTTATTTTAAGAACTTTGCTCCTTGGTTGAGTCGCGTGGTCGTGGTCAGTATCTACGAATAAATATGAGTGGAATATGTTGTATACCTATGTGCAGTTATGTTATGTACACATGTGCCATGTTTATCACTTGTCAATCATTGCGGCGGATCTCTGCACAATAAATCTGATAGGCTCTCTTTATCATCGTTCGATCGGACAACGGAACTTACGATGTTTGCATATCGGCGATATTATTGAAACAAATATCCGGTCCAGTTGCAATTGACCTGAGTTTCCGTGCAATTCATAACTGAAAAGATTGCTAATGATCATATCATGTATCATCGTATATACAAACAATCCGATTCCAATTTTTGACAAGTGTTTGCATCTGGGGGCGAGAGAGAGAATAGCCATCACAAACAAAATAACCAATACATAAACATATGCTGATATCATGTACGGTTTTCCCAGTATCCATTCGTGCGACTAAACAATGCTCAATATTGGTAGGTCGACAAGCATATAGCATTTTATTCATTTAGTGATTTGATTGACTTCGCATTTTGATGATTTTAATGACAGATAAGGATATTATATTTGTGTACTAGTTACTAATATACTTGCCACGAGTGGAATTATTTTCGAGTGATCGGAAGGAAGATAACATTCTACATTTTAATCCTACATGTCCAAGGATTGAAAGATATTGACGAGGCACTATGCAGATATGTCGTGGTATTAAATGACATGACCAGTCAGTCACCAGTCCTACGAAAATAGATTATGTCTAATGTAATCAACTGACCGAACAATATGTCGATTTGCCAATTGACGTCTTTAATATGTCTCACTTTGAAGGTGGTATTTATAGCGTCTGGATTGTATTTAAATTAGGATAATTTCAAACAACCTCTTCCATTTGTGCATTAGATTAATTGAATCATATTATTATACAAATATCATAAACTCGAAGTTGTTTGAATACGAAAAATTTGAAGTTCGATCTGAATGTTGGTAAGTGTGATACAAATGATACATTCAACAACAAAATTAATATCACAGTTTCAGGGCCTATCTATTTTGAAGCTCTGGTCAAGACAAATTCGTGGAACCATTCTACTTTTCACCGAAACTCGCCTGAGTAAAATAAACGATATTTGCACATCCGCTGACGCAAGTATCAATTACTGATTTTAATATCTCTCTCTGAACTTTCAGGAATTAGAGATTAGCTGAGAATTTAATTTATCAACATGTCAAAATACCATACACACGATAACATTTCATCTCATTATCAATGAAAACATGCAGAGTGTTTTATTGTCTTGCGGATATTTGCAAATGCAACTGAATAAATGTTCACATTTTCCTCATGACTTCGCCCGCACCTTATACCTTCTCCTTGAGAATTCGATTATGTTCATCCCACGACGCAGAAGAGCATTGATTGATCATCCCATTGATTAATTGATTATTCGATCAAGTCACTCCCAATATTCCAATGCATTTGCTTCTCCAATATAGCCCGCCCGCACTAGTATTACTCCGCAGAGCCCGGAGGTCCATTGCCCATGAGTCGTGCAAAATATATGCGCTTTTGCAATATTCACGCAACATACCGCATGTTTGTTAACTCGTGACAACATCATAAGTAAACTAGTACATTCTGCATTATACATACGCACAATACATTATGTAAGCCAACATGTGAAAGTGAGACGTGTGAAATCAATAACGTAGTAACTGCATAAATACTTGGTAGGGTGCAGAAGAAGTATATGTGTTTTTATCGTCTTCATCATTTCTCCGACTACGTTTCACTTCGTCTCATTCTCTGGCTTTCCTTTCTCAAGACAAGGAAAATTACAGAAAAGCATTTCTCCGTGGCCCTCGCCGACGTTTTGGTAGAAAACGAAAGTCCAACTCAGCTCTTTTACCGAACGAGCGTTGTGAGTGAATCATGGAGCACATGACCTGTAATAATGTTATCATGCCCACATTCCTCTGGAAAGGTTATAAATGCACATTTTATATGCGTAAAAGGTGTGATATTGATTTAAGTATATATGTATTGTATATGTTGTAATAGTAGAATAGGGTTTGGTTCTGGAATGAACGCTTCCAATTGGCTGACGAAATGGGTGTAGCAACCACAGTCACTTCTTGGTTTCGCAGAAAGGAGGAAAGCCTTTTGCGTGGAATATGTGGAAAGAAGTGAGAGTGATATGATGATACCACCGTCGTATTGTTGTGTGAAACGTTGCGGTACGGGAAAAGGGGAAGGAAGTGAATCAACCAACATTGAACTCCATTCTAGTTTTGGTAGATTTTGGTATTGCGAAGTTGGTGACGTCGGCAGTCTCTGAATGAGTAGTACTGTCAAAGATCGGGGACTATTCCAGCTTGGAGTAAGAGGACGTGTCTTTAACGCCAGAAATTCATAACCACACCACATATTCTTGATGACGCAAACAATGTTCGCCTGAAAGTCAAAAGACATCTCATTTCAGTCATTCCATTAGATTAGACATGCACGAAATGAAGACAGTCTGGATTAAATTGGCGAAAGGTGTGAGCTGCACTATTGGCGTGTTACTTTTAGCTTCGTCATTCAAAAGCAGACCGTCACGTAGCACACAGCCTCTTGCGTACGTAAATATAAGAGAATTTGGATGATCGTTTTGCTGAATACTCAGTTCTTCCTGGTGCAACTCCCACTGAATATTAAGACGCTGGCTTCGTTTCAAAATGATGACACGTCCTTTCAAGAAAAGTCATGCGGTCATTTTTCATACAAGAGTCTGGCTGTTGGAATATGTGCATATCCACATGTTATTTAGTTGACATAAACTAAAACCAAGCACAATGTCTCAACACATAAACAACCGATGATTAACTTCAAGAATGCATACAAGCGATTGCGAGTGCAATCAACCCTGACGTGAAACAATTTTCATCTGATATGAAAGTTTTCAAGAGTGTTGAAATATGTATACACATACTATGCAAGTTATGTATTGCATAATACGATATTAAAGTATCGGATGGAGTTATTATGAGTATACATTTGTGTTAGGCAATATTACGATTATGTAATGGTACAATTATGTTACATATTATTATAATTATATTACTTCCCACAAACATTATTCCGCCCAATAAGTTTAAGACGCTGGCTGATTTTTAGTGACGTGTGGGATGCAAATATGCATGTGAATGTCTACGACTGAGATGCTTGATTGAACAAAAAATCTCCCATTGTGACCAGGGTCAACAAAAGAAAGTCTTATAATCATATAAAGCACAGCAGAGGCACGTCTGTCAGTATAAAATCTTAATGTTCTGAACTTTAATGAGATTTTAACGATATATACGTATCATCTATGCATAAATACAAGACAAAACTTCTCTACACGTAAATTTTCTTCACAACAAGAGCAAGCCACTCGAATGGTTGTAAGGGCCCTGCTCTTCCGTTGAGGAAGGTTTGGTTAATGGCCGTAAAATCTGGAAGACAAAATGGAAACTCAATAAATTCTCAGATATTGAATACGTTTTGTATAACTTGGGGATTTACAGTGTTTATAGGTATTCATTCTGTACCTTAGCTGACGAGATGCGCGTCATCTTGAGCGATTTACAGTCATTCACTCCGAGCAGCACTGCTAGATACGTCAATGCATTTGAGGTGAGCACAAGCTTCCGCAAATCTATTTCAGATGACAACCAGCAAAATACGACTCAAATTATCAAACTCATCTCATCTCGCCGAAAATGAGTTAAATAAAATAATAATGGACTTCGCAGTACTTACACTTCAGTCTACCAATATATGCAAAAATCCGGACGCTTTCCACGTCCTCAACTTCGAAAATGTTTTGCGCAATTTCAGAAGGGATTCCAGAGACTCCCTCGTCTGTAAAGTTTCCATCCGCATAGAGCACTTCGAGATAAGGCAGCTTCACAAAGATCACACGCAACATGGTATCGTCGACGTTCTCCACTCGGAGCTTCTTCAACATTGGAAACATTTTTGACAGAATGTAAAGCTGAGCTAATGCATTATAATTTCTTCCTTCGAATACCAACTCTTCCAGACCAGAATGCTGGATGCACTGCTCATTAATCTCATTTTCCATGATAATATCATTAAGTAAAAGTGTCTTCAATCCAGGTAGATTCTTGACAACGAAATTGAGTGGACCAAAGTACTGATGGATGGCTAAATAGCGGAGATTCTTGAGAGTTGGAAAATCATCAAAGTCCCTCTCTTCGTAACCGCCGCATCGAAACGTGAGAATTAAAGTTCTCAGCGTTTTGTCCAAACTCTGGAGCAGGAAGTATAGGGCATATCCCTTCATTTCTGGATGAACTTCCAGTCGAAGCTCTTCCAGAGGGAAGTTTTTATCCATCAGTTGAAAGAGTTGCATATCATTCAAGTTGGCGTTGATGTGGATTTTGGAAAGACGTGTCAGTTTCAGTTCCGGCGTCTCCGGATTCAGAATCGTGTTGAAGACAAGACTGCTCACATTCGTTTTCGGAGGAATGAACACAGGCCAGTTGGGACAGGAGAGCTCTCCAATGTTCGGAAACGCTTGGAAAATCTCATACAAGATTTGTGGGTGTGTTACTTCCGGCGGTGGAGGAGGGGAAGACTTCAGTTGTCTTTCAATTGTGAAGTTCACCTTTAGCCACTGCAGCTGTGGCAAGTTGTTTGGGTAGAGTAGAAAATCAGAATTTGTGCCTTTGGGGCGAAAGTGGCCATGTCTTGTGAAAGGAATGTAGAGGCGGATGCTGAGCTCTTTAAGATTTTCCAAGTGATTCGCTAACAGTTCCCAGAGGTCTTCGCCTGTCCAAGTTATTTGGTGTAGTTTGAGGAAAGTTATATCCGGTCCGAATAACCGGAAGAATTCTTCCGTTGTAGGAGAATCGAGAGGGATATCAGCACTGAACTCGTAGCTTTCACAACAATAGTTGCAGGACACATTTGAAAGATATTCTTCCACGTCAGGGACTGAGGGAAAGCGGACTTGGGTGCGTTGGCGGAGCATTAACGAGGCTTCATATTCCCAAGCGCGACATACAAGGCGGAGAGTTTTTAGCTCAGTGTAGGAGAACTCTGTGAAAACGCTTTGAACAATCTGGGAATATAAAAATATGTCGTCTCATTATGAAATTTCAATAGATTAAAACTTTTGAATGCCATACGAGATATATACTTCACTTACATCTGGAATCAGCAAGGGATTCAGTCCTCTGTAGAGCATGGAATTAGTCTCACAGTAATCCGGAGGAGTCTTGAACTCGGAGTTCATCATCGTTGTACCCAACATAACATATAGCAGGCGTCTTATGCGAAATTATTTCATGAAATCACGTTTTGACAAACTGAATTTAAGACACTCTTTCTTGTAAAAACTTGATACGCATTTCAAAAAACTGAAATACATTAAACTAACTAAACAAAATCAAATGAAAATATTCCTTAAATCTCAGTTCAGAAGCTTTTCAGCCAATTCACCAGCTCCTCTCAACAAAAGTATAATAACTGCGTATTTGGAGTCGGTTTGCTCATAAAAACTGATCTGAGTTTGTTTTCTGCAATTTGCTTATCTTCAGAGAATAAGCATATATCATTAGTTAGACACACAGTTGTGTGCCAAAAGACTCAATACGAAGAACGAAACCCATTCCTGTCTTGCTTAACCGATTTCTTTGTAAGTTTAGTAAACAAAAGTAAAGTGTATCTTTTAATCTTGAGTTGCATCTGACGATGCAGATATCGACTCTTGCAGCTAATTCAAAACAATGCGTAGAAAGTATTGTGTTACAGACACGGGACACGGGATAAAGAGAGGAGAATTTCTCCGAAATGTTTTAAAATGGACCCGATACATAACCTACAGAGATTGAGGTTCTGAAGGCTAGCAACACGACCATCACCTCATGTTGTTATCAATCCGCGTTTCGGATTTTCTCTTTGTCTCTTCCTTGTGCTGGGACACGATGTATGCAGCACAGCATGAAGTGTATTTCGCACGGTTCACATTCAGTTCACTCCACGACGAGACGCGTCCTTCCACACTTCCGTATTCACTCCAACTCCAACTCTCTCCTCCATTCCAACGATCTCATTGACTGTACCGCAGCGAATGCGAAACAAAAGACTTTAGTTACAAAAGGGAAGCTCCAGAGAAGAGAGAGTGTGCAAAATGGCATTTTGCAAAAAAAAGTTTGATTAGTATTTAAAAATAGAATAATAGTTTTCTATGTAGTCTCCTCCGCTGAGAACATAACAAGGGTGGTGAGCCAACAGTCAAGTGAGCAAATCAATCTTAATTTCTTTCTCTCTATCTCTATCCTCAACGAGAAAAAGTAACGCTGTTGTCTACAAAAATGCTGTCAATGAGCCAAGAACAGAGTCTTTTCGAACGCAAGGGAATAATAGAATTCTTACTCGTATATACTTTTTATATAATCAAGGTTCATCATAAAAAGCATTATCTTGGCTTCGTATCACAATTCAGAAAACATTTTTCTCACTAAGTAGCACATGTTCTGGACGGGGACACGGGGATCATACAATAACAAAAAGCAGGGCATATTAGCGTCATTATTCTCTCGTATCTTAAAGCATGTGCTAAAATATGTGCATGGGAAAATATGAAATGTGCAATTGTGTTCGTCTTGGATCGAGACGAGAGTCAAGACATCAACCTATAACTCGCTATGAACAAATGAGAGCAAAGTTCAGCGTACAAAATGGGAGCAACTCATTTCTCTTCCCTCCGTCAGGGAGTTATTTTGACGTTTTTGAAAGGGGGACAAGAAAGTATAGAATCCTCGAATCCTGTTCCAATATTTCACAACGTGATGGATGACATGGGTGTTCTTCAATAGAGAAAAATTATACTAATGTGATGTACTTGAAATTTTGCGTCTAGTTATATTCCGATTATATAATTTATATTTGCAAACGTGTAGGTATTTATTCATAGGTTAAGTCGTAATGGCTATCAAGCATATGAAACATTAACGGAACATATAAAGCACAGCGGCTTCTGCCCCCTGTTCTGTTATATTATCTTCCATTCGATGATTAATCTTTAATTTTTGATACAATTTATTCAGTGTATAGTTTACAAAATCTCCGGTTACAATGAACATATCTATCGAAATTAAGGTGCATTATTGCAAGTCTATAAGGAAATGTCAGAATACACAAACCGGATAAGATCAAGATCATTTAAGAAAGCGTGAATATGAGGATTTACAACGATTTTGTTATAAATGTGATACTACGAAAAGTATGCTATATCTACATAAAAATTCATAAAAAGTAATTATTTGTGAATATAATAAAATATCAGTCAACAATACTACTTTTAGTGAGAGAGATACAATATCAAATACTGGAACATAATTTTAAATGAATAAAGTTTAAGTATAATATAAATGTAATGTAAATGAACTCAATTCCTGAAATGTGTTGTATATAAATTTATTTTAATGGACAAGTTAAAGCTCTTGGTAAACTCCGTTCTCATCATAAAAGCGAAGGATTTTTCGAATCCTTCTTGGTAACATCAGTTCATTCTCAGTCCCTTCCGGAAATGCAATCCTCCACTGCATGCATTCCACTTCGACCCGCTCCAGTTTAGGGATTTCCCGTAAAAAGTAAAGACTTCCCCAGAAGCCCACAAGTTTTAAGTATTTGAGGGAAGTCATCTGGGGTGCACTCGGGAAGGAAGTCGCGTTGTGAGAATAATTGTAAGCTTCCTGTCCCTGTACAATGGCAAAGTTCATCTGTAGACTTTCCAGAGATTGGCTGAAACTCTGGATGAGAGTGTGTAGGTTGACTAGGCTCAGTGAGACTTGAATATTCAGCTTGAGATTAGTGATCCAGTACCCCTTCTCCAGAAACTGGTCCAGTCCGAATCCATTCGGGAGATGCAAGTGTAAAGTGGGTAGGCTCTTTGGCAAGTCAACTCGGTCCAAAGTGTAGATCGCAAGGAACGGGTAGTTAACGCATGTAATGCGCTCGACCTTTGGTAGCGCCCGGAGAATCTCCCGGAAGAAGCGGTATCCATTCTTTTGATGAGTTGGCGTTCTCAGAATCACCTTAAGCGTTTTCACAGTCGGCAGATCCACGGAGATGTGGAAAAATGGCTCACGAGGTTGATAAGACAAGTGAGACCCACGCAAGATAAGCGTTTTCAAATGTGGGCAGTCACGAGCCAACTCCCGGAGATAGACTTCAAGCCCAGAAGGACAATGAGAAACATTTCCATGATCAATTTCGAAAGTTGTCAAGTTCGCCGAGAACCTCTCCAGAAGGGGGCGCAGAAGAATGGTCCAATTTTGAAAGTCAAGACCGGAAACACGAATGTAGCTGCAAATCTCAGGCGGAAATGTACTTTGTTGAATGGGAGAAACGTCACCTCCATCCGGGCTGGAATGGTCGGCAGACCCTAGAGCATGAGTGATTTGAGCCAGGAACGCATTTACCTCCTCGAAGTTTCGAAAGTGTAAACGGGACCGGGAGGTAAACACCTTAAATGAGCATTCGTACAATTGACGGCAGGCCAAACGAGCTGACTTGAGATCTTCGTAAGCACAGTACTTGAGTACTGTTTCCAGAATCTGAAGTAAAGAAAAAAATACATACAATTATTATCGTGCGCAATTTTTATCGCACATCCAAGGTCTCTACAGTGCACCGTTTAATTAACGAAGCATGATGACTTACATCCGGCTCCGGAATTGTGAAAGGAACAAGACCACGTGTATCAGGTGCTGCGGATGATGCCGGCACAACATCCTCCTCTTTGCTTGCCATTATAAAAGCACAACGGTAAATATGATGAACTGGTCCAAAGTGAGACAGTTAATACGTTAGCTAAAATATAGCGACACGCTGAATACAACATTTATCAACGGCAAACAACCCACATGTGCCCTCCACACGATGTAAATGAGACCAAGAAAAATTGAACAATATTTTCAAAACTCCAAAAACTTTGAATGTGCATTGACGACCCAATTCTCAGAATAGGAACATTAGACTAGACTTTTCGAGACTGGATGGAGCTGCATAAAGATTTCTGTCTGGGTACCTAATTCACGTTGTGAAATGATAACTCTAAATTTTACGACTAGATTTGTTTACAGACTGTCATCCCGGAGAGCTGCGACTTGTGCCGCTGGAGTTGTATTAACATTAGCATAGACACACCAAAACATTCCAAAAACAAAACATGGATACATGCTTACAAGTGCTGAGAATCATATATATTTACACACAAGCCAAGCCATTTATTTCGAACATGCACACCCTCACACGATCTCCCCCAACCTTGCCATGTGGAAATCGATAACGATATAAAGTTCCATATATATTTTCACTTTGGTGCATGTTTCCATTCTGTACTTCCATAGGTCACGTTCATCTTTCACATAATATGTCTTTGTGAAGAGAGAGAGAGAGAGAGAGAGAGCGAAAAATCAAGCTACAGTAAATCCGCGACTAGCTTGGTCCGGGGATACGCAATATACCAATTCACTTCAGTTTTTGTGCTTGTATTTATCCTATGAAAATATGTCAGTAGTGTGCGAATGCCTATGAACTTGAATGTTTGGAACAGTGCGGAGTGCAGCTCCAAGACCATTGTAAACTTTAGTATAAACATGGGATCAATCATTTAGATACGGTATGGTTTTCCGTAAGTAATGTGCAATTCATGACTTAAATTATGAAAATATGAAGCATGGGCCTTATGGCTTGTGACAAAAGTGAGCAACATCCATCTACAATCCTGCTTTTACTTGGACTTATCTTTGCCGTTGGGTCGCTCTTGGAATGTTATCCTAGATAATATTGAAATTTGATACACAAAATGTTTACAAAAATAGTTTTTTCCCGAGCGACTCCTTGTTAGCTAGCCATTTCTGGTCATGTCGAGGACCATCTTTATAATGTCCACAGTTTACGTCCATCTCTCAGTTCTCTAAGTATGAGAGCGGTTGCGATATCAGATTTCGCCTTCGTCTAAATCTTATAACTTCGTTTCGTGCTAATCGTCGGCATCAAGCAAATCCCTTCTTTAGAGTTTTTATCACTTACAAGCCACGTTGAGCGGTCGGGGATTTTCAGATAGGAGATATAGGAAAGGGTGACAATGCAGTTATATTATTCTACCATTCAACTGACGATGAGAGAATCATGTCCAGCCAGCTTACCATCGTCTTAAAAATGAACAAGTTGACCTTGTAGGATTTATCCAACATCGCATTCACAACATACGACAGTTTATCTTTGTTTCATGCATCTGCCCAGTTCTCCATTAGAGTTATCCAAGTTTGGCAAGTGGCAAAAATTAGCTTCTCGCATATACCCATTTCTCTCTGTTATACGATATCAAGTTGAAGTCGCAGTATACCTGCTAATATGATGCAGACAATGATGCTAGACAATGCATGATAAAAAGCATCATTCGATCAAGTGTCAAGTAAGCAGGGATTGGAGCAGACAATTTTGCAGAATGCGAATGGTACCTAAGCTTGAAGATACATTTTATGATCTTGAGATGAGTGGACACATGAACCCAAGAATATGGCAAGTTTTGCACGTTTCTCATTTGGGTGCGTCCTATTCCATCCCTCATGAAAAAATGTGGATATTTTTATGCAAGTTGATAGTGTGTCGCATTCACATCCTCGCATCTCGCTTCTTCTCCAAATAAGTCCATGTCCACAGTAGATTCTAGCAATTTTTTTCTTCGCTACTCACGACCACTTGACTTAAGTGAACCATGATTATGTTATATGTGTTTATGTGTAATTGGATAAAAAGCTCAATTAATAAGTATTACGCTAAATGCATCTTGTATTTGCCGTGTCTGCAACTCTTTCTTGAAGTTTATAAATGGTGACGCCTCATCAATTGTTTCCCTATCGAAGCTGACAAATGACGTACATTCCAATTTTATATTCTTTGTTTGCGGCTAAGGTTCAACTGAAGCCAAGCCAGTTTAATAAGTTCAATAAGTTGTGCATGCATTAGATGAAAAAAGTATGGAAATTATGATGGGTGCTTCGACATCTTGTTTTTTCTCCATCGTTTCATCATCCCTCATGGCTTGTGGTCGTGGTCTCCCATCTTCTATGAAAAGGAATCTACCCGGAAACACATATCGAGGATACATGAAACGTGCGCCAGCGTATATTTTTTCACCTCTCGAACAGATCATTTTACATAGGTATAAATGGGTGGTGTTTTTAATCCAGTATCGATGAAAATGTATTAATTTGCACGTGAGCAGATATGCCAGTCTCTGAAACTGGAGGGAAACCAACCCCTAATCTGAATGCTTCATGGTTAAAATACGATGCAAAATATGTTAACCCCTGATTTCAGGTAATAGGTGCAGGCTTTTTCACACAATGCGCCCTAGCATAATCGATATACTGAATTCCAGCGATATACCTGAAAAACGTCGCCTGTATAAAAGGGTTAGTAGAATGTTCCAGGGATCATTCGTAGTTGCTCACTCAAGCTCAACAAAACTCTTACCAACACCAATTCGCCAACCTCAAACTCAATCATCATGATTGCCAAGATCGTAAGTTGTGATATATTCCCAAAGTTTCCAGCAAAAAATCATCCAATACGAGCATCCTTTAGGATTTCAAGCAAGGATTCTTTAAAATTGTGTAATTTTTTTTGTAGGCCGTTCTTTTCGCCGTTGTGGCTGTCGCTTACGGAGGAGTTGTTGGAGTTGCTAACCTCCCAGCCTCCACCACCCTTTTGGCCAACCATGTTGTTGCTGCTCCAGCAGTCCACCATGTAATAATTTGAAACTAATTTCGAGTTACAAAGGGAATCGAGTTTCCGAAAATTAATTAAAAAATTTCTTCAGGTTGCCGTTGCCCATGCTGCCCCAGTAGCTCACGTTGGATACTCTGCCGTTGCCCATGCTGCCCCAGTAGCTCACGTTGGATACTCTGCTCCAATTGCTGTTGCTCACGCTGCCCCAGCCGTTGTCGCTGCTCCAACCGTCATCCAATCTGCTCCCCGTGTCACCTACACCGTTGAGCCTGTTGAGCAACACGGATACAGAATTGCCTATTAAATTCTTTCCCCATCTTCCGTCCTAAATTAAAATTTTCTTTAAATAATAAACTTCAAATGTCCATGTTTGCGTCGGGAATTAGGATGTTTTGAGAGATTCACCTCTGAGAAAATCTTTGTTGTCGATTCTCATGGAATCTGTTTTTTGTTATTCTTAAAAATGTCTCCCTATTCAAAGAACATCCAATTGAATTTTCTACCATCCAAAGAGACATCAAAATTGTTAAAACTGAAATAAAAACAGAGTTTCCATCATGAAAAATATGTATGTTCAGCTATGCAAACCATTTATTTATGGTAAAACATGATTATCCAGTTCCAGTTTACATGCGTCCTTTACCCACTTACTTTATGCATCATCCTCTTTCATCTCGTCTGGAATTTATTGGCCATTGTGTACATACATGTATCTAGTTCTCCTTGTAAAGGCCGTTTTTTGTTACTTCTACATATTTTCTGTCAGCAAAAAAAACATGTCCAGGAGAATTCGCATAAAAAATCTATTACATAATACCAAACTGGACAAGGTTCCACAAGGCTATAGGAACACGTGAAATTTCTAGACACGCCCAAATTCGCTTCACTCTTCGCAGTTGCTCGCAATTCGCAACTTTTGTTATATAATATGCAACGCAACTCGCAAGCAAGAGATGAAAATGATGTAATTCCAGCATGCAAAAAATGTACAACCATTCTAAAACCAATCAATGAACTTCATTGCATATAAATATTTTATCCAGCATGAATAAACAACAAATTCATATTACTTACGATGTACATACATCACATGTAGATATATGATAAAATTTTGAGAGAACATTTAAGCGAATATGATCAATTTATACTTATCGAAGCACAGTGTGTGTGCTTTCTTCTTCTTCAACGGGGGAAGATGCATGCACACTCGTTTCCTGCGAAAAAACAAAAGGATAACGCAATAATTGGTTGATTATGAATGGATTATAATCGAGGCCAAGCGAAAATTAAGAGAGCGTCAAGTTATACTTAAACGATGACGAGTTTATTGTTTATTCATACTCGTGAACTCGATGTACAAACGATTGGAGATTATTTCGTTGTTGTACCAGTGCTACTGGGAAACATTAGATACGATTAAAATAGATTGCTTTAATGTTTTAGCACCACCACATACCTTTTGTGAAACCGTTATTCATCTCTCCACCTTGATCCTTCATTTTCCTCCCGTCCCTTCCTCTCAAATTGTCATTTTTTGGTATGCCTCGGTTTTGACCTTGAAGTCGACGATGCTGCATCATTCTGGGCCAAATGGATGTTAGGCCAAATGGTTGATGCCGGTACTGATTATTCTGCCTTCGAACACTAAACATGTTCGGATGGCTATTTGCCCTAAAAAATCCATTCCAGAGACCCTGGTAAGGAAGGAAATTAGTAACGTAAGGAGCTGGTGTTGGTGTGGTCATCGGTCTAGCCCGTGGTTTCGTCATCCTCACTAGTCTATCCAGGAAGGGCGAATACTGATGATCAATTGTCCTCAAGACGGGTAGAATTCGTTGCATCGTTGCAGCAGCGACATAAATTGGGGAAGGGAACGTGGCAAACAACTCTGATAAGTTGGGAAATAGTCGTCTCTTCATAGTCCGATAGAATCTTAACAATGGAAGTTGGTCCCGGTCTCGGGCTTCCTCCTCGTGTCGAAGTCCCTGCTGCTGGAGTGCTGGATTTTGCTGGGGAGTATTGCGATTATTTTGAACTCCCAGAAAGTTAAGTGGAACTAGATTTTCAAGCATTGAAAGAGACATTGCCAGAGGATTTGTGGTCGCCGACGGTTTTCCTGGACTTTGCTGACCTGCGGCAGTAATTTGGTCAAGAATTTGCTGCAATTGTTGCTGCTGTAATAATAAATTCTGTAACTGAGTCGCCTGCTCTTGTAACGCCAACAAATTGTTGATGTCCGCATTGTGACCGGGAGTGTTGTTGTTGCCTGTATACAAATGTTGATTGTTGCTTTGCTGCTGAAGTTGTTGCTGTAATAGCAATTCCCAAGGATCGTTGTGCTGCAAATGGTTCACATTCTGATTGTTGGAGCTTCCTGATGCTAGTAACGGAAATTCATACCGATTTCCAACAAAATCCCCAGCGGACCTCGTCAAATTTGAAGATGTTTGATTCGAATCGCCAGAAGACGTGGTGGATTCCCCATTTTTCATTACTTTTCTGTTATCGTCAGCTTCATTCGAGTAGAAATAATTGTTCGCTTCAATTAGGGCTTTCGTGTACGTGTCAACTAACTTTTGGAATGGATTCATATCATCAGGATTTGAGTAAGCATGATTGTAATCATGCGCAGGTTCAGCCAGTGACGAATTTCCATTCGCACTGACCAAAATACAGCCTTGCTCACTGTGCCAAACCGAGGTTTCATTGCATTTACAAAATCCATCGCTTCCACACCCAAGCCCTAGCGAGGTTTCACATTCCTTCAATGTTGTCTTCGAGGAGGATGAGTTATCACTGGAATTGAAGACAATGCTATCTTCAAGGCTGCATGCTCTTCCGAAATTTTGGTCGCAAGTACCATTTTGCCCATTTAGGACGTAGCCCTTGGCACATTGACAAGTTGATGAGGTTGTTTCACAGGAGGCGTGGCTACCACATTGTGGTTTCAACTCAACCGCAGGAAGCTTCCTTGGGTCAACTAAATCACTTACAGACACTCCACATTTACGTCCTGCCATAATGACACATTGGGCCTTGTCAAAGTCATAAACTTGGTTTAGCGGATCTTCACAAAGACACTGGCCGGATTGACACTTCAGAAATTGCTCGGGAGCACAAAGGCTGGTGCTGGTGGTACTGGTTGATGTGGTACAAGTTGATAAGTATCGCTGCGCTGAAGTCGAAACTATTATGTTCTCTAAGATTATGGAAAGGACAACTAGTTCCAGGAGCGTTCGTATAGGGGAGATGTGAGACATGGATCCTGCTGGACTACGGAAACGGGTATTATTAGAAATGAAACACCGATTCCGTTTGGAATGGTCCTCCGGAAAATTTGGAAATTTCATGTTCAATTATAAATTCGAAGGGGAGCTGGCTAGCGTTAGAAGTAGAATCTGAATGGAGAACTGATGAATGAACCCCCTCGCCGAGAATTCATGTAAACCAAAGACGATCAAGGAATTGATCAATGCGTATTCCATACCTGAGCAAGGTGCAATGACTTATTTACGCCAAGGTTCTCCACATATACCCAAACCTTGCGTAATCCAAATATTTTTCCAATTCAACTGGAGTGGAGGAAAGGATTTCACTATTTCACTCCTTTCCATTTTATTCGTTTTTTGGGCAACCTTGTCAGCAAGTAAATGCTCTAAAGAAGAAGCAAAGCGGATTCATATCTTGCATTCTCAGCCAATTCATCTTTACGTGTATAGCTAAAATTGTTAGACAATGGAAATTGTACCTAGAATTTTCCCATATTGCTTCTTTTCAGCTATTCATTGTTGGGTACTTATGTATGAACGAAACGTACACAGTGATACGCATATATCTATGAGATATGCGCATGCAAAATCTCCTCCAATTATTATCAAGTCTATTAGGAAATACATAGATCTTGTGTAAATTATACTGGCTCTGAAATGAGATTCATTAAAGTGGCAACATTTACTAATAACACAATATACAAATTTATGTGTTGCTCTGTGCTGGCGAATTTGCACCTCCGACACTGGCAGTACGCTGGTTAGCTTACATATACATGTACGTTCCTTTGTGATAAATAGAATCGTAAAACATAATTGGAGTTTTGGGAAACTCCGTGATTAAAAAGTATGTATATATATTATTTCATTGACGTAATCTTTCTATGCTTTTTACTCTTTACTACTATAGGCATTATACGTCAAGTGAAGACCGAAGACAATGGCTTCTTCAGTTCGAGTTGCTCACAGTTAAAATGCAAAAATATAGGGGGTGAGGTGAATGGCAATTTGTAAAAACTAAAACGAACAAGTATCTAATATTATTTTGTTCATGATTGCCCCTTCTGGACTGGATATGGAGTCTACTCAAACTAAACACAGCAACAACATCCTGTCCTACTCCTTGAAGTCTCGATCTCGACTTAAATATTCCCATAAAGTATTAAAAGGTCTTCATTGTAGACGCAATATAGTATATTGTTGTGAGAAAGAATCGCAATATGCAGAAGGTTATTCCCAGCCTAAAATACGTAATTATTACTCATGCTGTTTTCGGACATTTGTAGAACGCATGCCATTTATAAATAATTGGAGGCGCGTTGCATTTTACTGAAAAGGTGTATGCGATTGTATCAATCCAGGAAATCTCACAAGGTCTTTTGTACGCAAGGTGAAGGTAGAATCGAAAGGACGCAAGATTACTTGAGCTAAATTAAAATAATTAAATGCATGCCTACGCGAGCAAAATATTTAGTTCACTATAATTGAAGTTATGAATTTTTATGGCAAATTGCCTGCCCGTCCACGTAAGTTAAAAGCAAAAATCTTGAGAAAGAGAGGAAGAGCAAAAGGATATGATTTCTCTACTTGAATTTCTGTTTTTTTTTATTTCACCACATTTCATTTAAACTTTAATTGCATAGCGAGGACTATTTATCAAATTCCTTGAATTCATGATAATCAATATTGCAAATTACACTGTCACTGTAATAGTATTTTTAACAAATAATACATTTTTCAAAATTCCAATGATCAACATCACACAACTTTACCCCTTCAACATAAATATATATAAACTTCGAAATACTCTATATATTTAATAACAGCATACAAAACTATTATCGTTTTTCCACAGAAAGTCTCTGAGTGAGTCCTAGTAATGGAATTGATAAGCACCTCTATGCCTCTGATACCCACCTAAAGGATTTAAAGATTGCTTCCAAATAACACGGTTAATTTTAAAATTCGTGCTTAATAACGATACTAAAGCTTTAGACTAAATCACCGAGAAGGAGAGGAACGTTTAGTAATTAGTATTCTCAATACAGAAATAAACTTTAATCTAAAAAACAACGATAATTGTAAGTCATATCCTTTGATATGGGTGATCTGATGACCAATCAACTCCCAAAAATGTATTGCTTTCTACACAACCGCTACTTGTAAGTAGATTTATAATCACTAAGTCTTTTAGCAAGCAAGAGCAATTCTATGATTAAACTACATAATCTCTTCTTTAGTTTTAGGTCACTTCTGTGATCTACTGGTCCCTTCAGTGTTCAGTGAAGTCAAATGTATTACTTTTCTGTGCTTACAATTAGTACGCATATCGACGAGTAGCATCATAGCCAAGTTTATCGAGGCTGGGGATACAAGCAAAGTTAATCATTGGTGGAGGGCCACACATCAGCACGATCGTGTCATCGGATGGTGGGAAGAAGTGAGCTTTCATCATTTCGTCACTAACAAATCCAGAACCGTACTTCCATCCTTCTGCAAAGCAAATTAAACACATAATTAGTCATTTTTTTTACCTTAGTCCAGAATTCTGAAATAAAGGGAGATGAATAAGAGCATTTAAAAGGACCTGCTGGTGGACGATCAACCGTATACCAAAGTTTAAAGCGGTCTGGATTCTCATCACGAACTTTTTCCAAGTCTTGGCGGCACAGAATGTCCTCTTCGGTTTGGTTAGCGTAGATAAGGGATAGACAGGTATCGTCATCAGCGTCTTTGAAAACATCGGTGACTATTTGAAGCATTGGAGTAATACCACTGCCACCTTAAAGGAAATAAACCAATTACGTTTTGCTATAAATCATCTGAAACACATAACTTCTCTCATACGCATTATTTATCTAATTATCTATGAAAACTTAGGGTCAGAATAACGTACCAGCAACCATATTCACCTTCTTGGCTTTGTAATTGACAGGATCTGATTTTTTATCCGGGCGAATGGCGAATTCTCCTCTTCCATTGTATATCTGAAATATATTTAAAAACTGTTAAGGTATATCTGTGTAGCCTTCCAAATACACAATACACCATAACATTCCGAGATTGAAAATGACTAACAAGTTTTCCAGAAGGACCCCGAACGTCAATCGTATGTCCTAGTGGAAGATCATTCAAATACTGAGTAAGTTTTCCACCATCGGGGAACTTGGGGTGCACATTCCGGAAGTACACCTACATAACAAAATGCATTGACACACAATCTTCAGTAAACAATGCCAATCCTCATGGGTTCAATTGTGGGTTGTATACCTATATAAGTTTAAATGCATATTTCATATGCCATACCTTAATAACAAGGTCCATATAGCCGAGATCATCATCACTGGAAGTTGGAGTGTAAGGTCGCACAACCAATGAGTCATTAACCATAGCAGAGAGATGAATATGTTGACCTACTGGCAACCCCAAGATGTGGTTCTTCGATGGGAGTGCGAAGCGAAACATTCGAGTGTCATGGGACAGCTCCCTTTTCTCCACTAATTTCAAGGGGTATTTTATCTGATTGTTCTTTAGCGTCACTGGATGCTTGGATTTCTTCTTCCCATCTCCGGACGAGCCTCCGCTAAGCTTGAATAAGGTGTACAGGGCTGATACGGCGACAACCCCGACGCCAATCCAAAACCCGATACCCTGAAAAAGTTAAACAGACATGTTTAGAAGCTTGCCAAAATTACATAGAAAACCTTATACATTATCACAAAAACTTCTCCAGCCCAGGATACGGCTATAATTACATCAATGAACATACCACTTTTCCTGGAAGGAGGTCTGGCATGATGAATATTCTATCTTCTTTAAAAAAAAACTTCAAAGTTTTGCTTCCAAGACCAATTTCCCTATCTGAGAACACCACAACTTTCACCTTCACCCGAATCCTTCTTATATATTTCTATATATTTTGTATGGAAACATCAATTTCCTGTGTCCTGTGGTTTTTATGGTTTCTCTTTTTTGGGACTGGAAATGTCACTGGACCCGCATGCTTTATGCATGCGATGATGATGAGACTGCTAATTTTGTGGTGACATTTCCAAAACTCCTCTCTCACTCATGCCAACTTTGTCAACCATTTTCTGGGATATCACAGACGGGACATCCACACAAGTTGTGGATATGGAACATGGCTACATGTGAGGCGCATACCTATGCATATGGATTTTGTTTCCAAGTTCCAATCGTAGGATGTGCGTATACCTATGCTATGCATACGGTACAGTACTTGAAAGAGCATATAATAATATCACATCAAGGTTTTTAGGTATCTTTCTTATCACCGGCTCTTCACAAGGAAAAGAGTGAAGTAATTTCGTGCTGGTTCGACTACCACTACCACAGGCATGTCTTCAGACACCATAAAAACAACTTTGTTTTATAATGGAGGAATCAATGTGGATTGGATGATGTTCACATGTTTCGCAAATGTCACGTAGACATACTCTTGCGATATTATACAGAGCTGCCTGCATTACAGGTTTTAGTTATAGACATTTGTACCTGAGCTGAGCGTGTGTCCTAATCTAATGATGAGCATGAGAGGATTTTGAGAAAATCATGATTCTCGATCTTGAATTTCTTGAACATAAATCCTTCCTATAAATTCCTATTATGTTTTATACTAACATACTATCATACTATGCCTAAAGATAAAGTATTCAAGTAATGCTTAATGTTCACATACACATGCAAGTACAAAAATGATCAACAATCCAGCGAATGTCTTCCACTCATATCCCATATGCTCGTAATTGTCATCCTCACAAACTCTGAATATATCACATAATTAGCATCTATGCTGGAATTTGGATGGAAAGTTTAAAGTTTGGAATACTCAGTGTTCAGTACTCAGTACCGTTCAATCCAAATTCCAAAACATATCATTTAAAGATAATCACCTACGTACGAACTACTGCATTGAGTGATTTGGTTTTACAGCTGCAGCTGGTGAAGTGTTTGCTCTATATCTATATATAATTGCCTGATTACAAGGACCAATATTCTTAACTTTAATATTTAATTGCCCCATATCCCACATCTCACTTTGAGCTTTTGAAGCATCAACAACCCTGATGATGGACATGTTCTTGGGAAACCCTGTTACCTATTTAAACCACAGGCTTACAGAATTGAGAATATTGATTGAAGAGGAAATTGGTCTAATTGATCTGACAAGTAAAATTAAACAATTATATCTCTGACATTATTCTTTAATGTGCACTGCACACCTGCCACCTGAAAACTTAATGAAATGCAATGCAGACCTTCAACCTTCGTCATCTGCAGTGTACTAAATTACACCTTCCCAACTCTGCCTTCACCTCTCCGTGAAAATGCACCTTGGTAAATGCACTTTCAACCTTGACTTTCAATTTTCTTTACGTTGGAAATTATGGATGCACACAATTCACATTTAGGATGCACGTTTTATATATGGTGGAGTAATCAATGACATATGACAAATGAATCCACATTCATATCTGCGTCTAAAAAACGAAGGATTTCAAGGATTACAAAAAATATTATTGATATTTTTACCTGAAAAAGGTCGGACGACATTTTGAGAGTTAAGTGCCTCAAAAGAAGTGTTAAATTTTCGGTCACAGAGCTCCCTTTTGAGGTGTTAACACCGTTCACAAACTCACACTTGTGGTGTTATTATTACACGTGTGTTAAAAGTTATCCAGCCAGATCCAACCCCTGCTTCCAGAACTATGACTTTTGTTCTCCAGAGAAGTTCCTCCAGAAGCGAATTACCTCTAATTAACCGGCGACGACTGGCGAGTACACTCTGCGCTAGTGCTAAACTATGAGAAAATGAGTTGAGAAATTTCAATTTCATACATCCTCAATACAAAAAAGTATTACAAGATAGACTTCAGCTCATATGGATTCAGCTGATTCATGGAGAAGTCTAATCCACGAAATAGGGAAAAAGGATGCTGCTATGTCTGCAAGAACCACAATTTTTACCACAATCAACATTCAAGAGCAGAGCTCCAGAGGTGGAGTTTTTAGCGTGAGATGAATGGAAGAAACGCTATGCATGGATGCATACCGGTCTTCAGCAGAAAAGTAATGACTCATTACTAATGAGTAATGTGGCTTCATTGCGTGAATGTCGCAATCACCATTGCCCGAAGCTGTATGCCGCATTAATTTATCGATGCATACATTGATGTTTAAAACAAAACATAAAGTTGACACTAAAGTTGTTTTAATCTGTCAATATGACCTTCAATATCGTCTATTCCACACTTAAAAATATAAAGTTTTTTTTACATTTAATATCGATTAGGTTAAACGGGGATTAAAGTGGATTATGCTTCCTCATGTCTGTAGCAATGACATCTAATATACTTGAAGCCACAGACAGAGCTCCGAAGTATAACCACGATCGTATTTGTAATTTGTATTTGTACTCTTCGGCAGTCCACATTACTTATGGATCAGACGACGGTAGCGTGACGCACAATACGTGGTTTGTTGGTCAATCTTTATCTCGCACTACAAAGGGCAATAAGAACGTTTAGTTTTAATTGCAGTTTAAATTATATTTCACAATGTTTGATATGCAAAAGTTCAACACATTGATTAATTTGCTTACATCATGATAAAAAGTGGAGAAGAAAATTCCCTCATGCCTTCCCAATTTAGCGAGAACTGTAACGGATGGAAAATCAAGTCTTGTATTCCGAGAATCCTACAAATCAGCAACAAACAAGTCAAGCAAAAGTAGTGTGATGATTAATATTAATTCATTCATAATTAATTAAGTAACCTTACCCGACAGAAAAAGAAGTCGACTTTCTTTACAGGTTTAATTAACGGACGCAGCAGTTTTAAATTTTTACGAAATCCTGTCATATCGAAATCATTATCGCAGTCCATCATATACACGACGTATTTAAAAATCGAATCTTTCGAATTGAATTCTTCGACAACTGACGCCAGTTTGTCATATGTCTGCATTATAACATTCTCGCCAAGTCCATAGTTATCAGACAATGACTTCGCAAGTACAGATGTGAACTTGGTTGGACCAACAATCTGTAGAAATTAAGATTTAACATTAACATTTAAAAATATTTAAATCTTTTGTATCCCAAAATGAAACTCTGAAAATGAGGTAAACTGTGACTTTGGTAAGCGGTGAATAGAACAGGGCAGTGACACAAAATGCGTAAACTTACCACAATTCTTGATTCTTTTCCTGCAGGTAATGCAGACACGTTCAAATATTTTCTCAGCAACCCCATTCTGAAATAATTATCAAATTCCTCTGAAAGGATTTGCTTTGGAACACCTTGATTCGGCTTGAATGGCAGGATTTCTAATCCTGTTGAATTTATGCTCGCCGGAAAAGGAATGGAAATATGTGAAACAGGCCTGGGGAGATCTGCTGCAAATGACGGTGGAGGCCGATATCCTTTACTTGTACTAGGGAACTCCTGCTGCATGACTCCGTCGTCTGTTTCCATTTTCAGCGATGTAATACCTGCTTCCAGCATGGGCTCCATATCAGGAACCTGCATTGGCTGCATTTCTTCTTCGACAAGGTCTGAAGGACTGGGAATTGGAACGGCTAGTTGGTAATCCGCCTAGAAAAAAATGTAATGAGCATTGACGTTTTGAACCTTCAGATGAAATTTAATATTATGTGCATATGACTGACGTTTCCATTTTCCACTTTGATGTAAACCGCCTTTTCTGGTTCATCCATTATCATTTGAAGCTGGTTCTGCCCTAACTTCTCAATCATACCGAAATCCACAGTTTTCTCGCGTTTCACTTTGGCGTTCATCATATGCATGGCCGTATCAGTTCCATCTTGCACCACTGACTGTTCTTGTTCCATGGTTTCTTCGCTTTCCAAGATGTCTCCGTGTTCGAAGGTGTCTCCGTGTTCAACCACAATACCTCCATGTTCGACTCTTTCTTCGCTTTCCAAGGTGTCTCCGTGTTCAACCACAGTATCTCCATGTTCTACTCTTTCTTCGCTTTCCAAGATGTGTTCGTGTTCGAAGGTGTCTCCGTGTTCAACCACAGTATCTCCATGTTCGACTCTTTCTTCGCTTTCCAAGATGTCTTCGTGTTCAACCACAGTACCTCCATGTTCGACTCTTTCTTCGCTTTCCAAGATGTCTTCGTGTTCAACCACAGTATCTCCATGTTCGACTCTTTCTTCGCTTTCCAAGATGTCTTCGTGTTCGAAGGTGTCTCCGTGTTCAACCACAGTATCTCCATGTTCGACTCTTTCTTCGCTTTCCAAGATGTCTTCGTGTTCAACCACAGTACCTCCATGTTCGACTCTTTCTTCGCTTTCCAAGATGTCTTCGTGTTCAACCACAGTATCTCCATGTTCGACTCTTTCTTCGCTTTCCAAGATGTCTTCGTGTTCGAAGGTGTCTCCGTGTTCAACCACAGTATCTCCATGTTCGACTCTTTCTTCGCTTTCCAAGATGTCTCCGTGTTCAACCACAGTACCTCCATGTTCGACTCTTTCT